>JAJMFM010000005.1:0-133293 GCA_030574875.1 Taiozyma peoriensis
GCTTAAAAAGCTGTACATTTACAACAACAAAAAAAACAAGACCAAGAATTTAATAAAGGACATAAAATATGAAAAAGACACAATCAAGATTTAAAAAACAAAAAACTGCCACTTTTTCAGCGCTTAAAATTATCTGTCTTTAATAATTTATTTCAATCGGTGTTAAATTCTAAAATCTTTTGATATATTTTTAAACAACCAACCAAATTAGTTACAAAAATTAAAGTTATCCCCTTAGGAAAATTATTTTGTACAGTTTTCCATTACTAGCTTGTTACTATTAGCTAATCTTTTTTTTTTGATCAATTGAATATTCAAGTATCTTAATTTGATTCTTGTGTTAGAACACTGTTGTATAGAAGTATTACGTACATCCCTACGATAAATAGCCACATATCTATTAATTATCAACAGATTTTAGTACAATTATGTCCACAAGAGTTGTTATCACCGGTATTGGTCTAGTTACACCTTTAGGAATTGGTACAAAACATGTTTGGAAAGCTTTATTGGCTGGTAAAAGTGGTTTAGTCTCTACTGATACGATAGATGATGAAGGTTATAGATCAATTCCTGCTAAAGTTGTAGGTCCACTTCCAGAAGGTAAATTATCTGAAGGTAAATGGGATCCATTAGAACATTTAGATTCAAATGAAATTAGAAGAACTGCTAAATTTTCTCAATATGCATTAGCTGCTGCTCAAGAAGCTTTAACAGATTCTAATTGGTTTCCAACTGATTTAGAAGATCAACTGAACACTGGTGTTTGTGTTGGTTCTGGTATTGGTGGTAGTGATGCTGCTTATGAGACTTCTGTTGCATTTCATACTGGTGGTTATAAAAGAACTCAACCTTTATACATTCCAAAACTATTACCAAATATGGCTGCTGGTTTGATTTCAATTAAATATGGGTTAAAAGGTCCAAATCATGCCGTTTCCACTGCTTGTGCATCTGGTAATCATTCTATTGGGGATGCATTTAGGTTCATTAAGGATGACTATGCTAAAGTTATAGTAGCTGGTGCCACTGAAGCTTCAGTTCAACCAGTTTCATTGGCCGGTTTTGCTAGAGCCAAATCCGTTGCAACAAAATTTAACGATGATCCAACCAAGGCTTCAAGACCTTTTGATAAAGATAGAGATGGGTTTATCTTGAGTGAAGGTGCTGGTTTAGTCGTTTTAGAAGAATTAGAACATGCCAAAGCAAGAGGTGCTAAGATTTATGGAGAAATTGTTGGTTATGGTTTATCAGGTGATGGTTATCATATAACTTCTCCTTCACCTGATGGTATTGGTGCTACAAGAGCAATGGAACTTGCATTAAGAGGTATTGATAGAAATAAAGTTGGGTATGTAAATGCTCATGCAACTTCTACTCATATTGGAGATAGAATTGAAAGTCTTGCAATTAAAAATGTGTTTAAAGATAACAAAGATCTTCATGTTTCTTCAACAAAGGGTTCTACAGGTCATTTATTAGGTGCTGCTGGTTCAGTTGAGTCTATTTTTTCAATTTTGGCCTTAAGAGATGGAATTTTACCTCCAACTTTAAATTTGGATCATCCAGGTGGAGCTGAAGGTGATTCACCAGATGGGTTTAACTTGAATTATGTTGCTCATAATGCCCTGGAGAAAAAAATTGAATATGCTGTAAATAACAGTTTTGGATTTGGTGGTACGAATAGTTCTCTGGTTTTCAAGAGATATACTGAATAGAATCTAAAATCGTTGTATAAGAGTTATAAACAAGTGACTATCTGCTAAATCAAATATAATAAGTTGATGTTAAATTATGATTAACTAATAACAAAAGAACATTAAACTTCCTTGGGCTTTTCTTTAAACCAAATATGGAATGATACTCCATTTGGGAACTTTCCCATTATGTTGCAATTTATAAAAATTTCTTGTCTCTATAGCTGACACAGAAAGATTTGTAACAACCCATATCAGAGCAAGGAACGTTGTGAGATTTCTTAGCAATAAAAACATTGCAACATATATCATTATTTCATCTGTGTAATGAGCACTAGATACGTAGGTGAACATTCCAAAAGAAGGAACGTTATATTTTTTCAATTTGGAGAGATGTAAATGATTCAAGAATTGAGAAGATGATGCAAAGAAAAACAGCGTGCACGGGAGGCAAAGCTTTAGATCAATTTTATTTTCTAGTTCTTCTGAATTTAAATTGTCAAAGTTTGTGTTCAGCAAAAGTTGAATGTTAATAGATGCATAGAAAAATAATCCAACCAAATAATGTGATATGTTAATCTTTGAATTGTTTTTATATCTCATCATAAGTAAAGTCTCCGCTAATCTCCTTGAGGAATGACCCAAAAACAGGAAAAAAACCAATCTGGATAACACTAGTGGTATTTCTCCATATCCATTTTCCTGCAATAAACTGATAACTAGACAATCATTCTCGTTTATGGTGATATGAGTTAATAAAAATCCTGTTGTAGCCAGTACACCTGATAGTATATAAAAGTGGTAAAACCAACGTTTAGGGTACTGGATCCTTAGTAGAGTGTCAAATATTCTATAATCATGTCTCAAGCTGATACTTCGGTTCAAAGTTTTCCCATATTTTAAAAAATCATTCAAGAATGTAAGGTATTTAGCAAGCAGTACACTTGAAATAGCGGTCAAAAATGAGAGTTGAATTAGTCTATCTAGCAACTCCACAACTAGCGTTGTCGTAATCATACTGTTTATATGATTAGTGTTTCTTTCGTGATCGGTACAACTGGCATGAGGTTTCAGGCATAAATGAAAATGTGAATGACTTATGTCTCTTGAATATAATGAATATATCGATGATCTTCTTTTAGTTTCTTTATGGTATATTTAAAGCAATCCTCAAATCTTGATCTACTCTCTATTGAAGCCCTTATGTACCACTCAATCCGTGGTTTTAAAACCTTTCTGCTCCCTTGTCGTACTTTAGATAAAGAAGATGTATTCTTTCTCGTTTAACTAAATCAAAAACAATAGATCTCATATTTTTTATTTCAGCCCGAAGATTAACAAAAAAATAAAAATATTGAAATACGCCAAAATAAGGTCAAAAACTATATCGAGTTTTTGCAAAAAAATTGTATAGTTTTGAACTTTTTTAACTAAAAGTCTTAAATCATTCTCAAAGAGTTTATGATTAATGAAAAGGTTTTGTAAGCACAATTTGTGGTGGTGTTTTATTGTATACCTTTAAAGCTGATATTTCTTGAATCAATAATGATATTTGATTTCTCTTATCATCAAATCATCCTTAAACTTTTCTTCGCTTGCCTATCTTTTCAATCTTTCAAATCACGTTTTTGTTTGAAGGAATGTGGAATTGTTCGTTTTTAACTGATCATTGTCGTAACTATATATGAAGTGTAACTCGTCTTAGATCTTGGTTGATTATATTATTAGACATTATGCAAGATTGCAGAATCGAAAAAAAAAAATGCCATCACCTGGAATCGAACCTGGGTTTCATCTGCCACAAAGATGTGTACTGACCACTATACTATGATGGCTTTTCTTGAAATTTGTGAAGCGGTAGACACAACTCATCAGCAATTTTCTGCCCTTGCTCATAACCAACTTCAAGTTTTCACTATATTCTAAAATGTCACCTAATCATAATCACACCTATTTAGGAGAAGTCTCCATTACGGCCTCCAGACAAGGTTCCATCACCTACATATTTATATAAAGCATATACCCGTTACCAAACCTCCTACCAAGAGGAAGAAGACGAGGAAGGGCACTGGAAACATCGATAATAATCACAAACATTGATACACTTATTAATCTTATCTGTACCGAACCAGAAGACTTTTTGACAAAAGATCACTACTATAGTTACATCATTATGGGTAGTGTAAAATTCAAGACTGATAGTTATATAGATTTGAATTATTTAAACGGTACAAAACGTACAAAGCAGCAAAACCACCAAATCATACCTAGCAAACTCGGACTTGGTTTCATTGAAATCGAATACACAGCGAAGTAGGCAAAATCGCATGAGTTCAACACTCAAAGCAATTCTCTTAGTCTAACGCCCAATCCTATGATTTGGATAATTTGAAGTTCATGAGTATTTATAGAATCATCAAACTTTTGTCCATGGAAGCAACAATCTGGTAACTGGTGGGTGGATTCGTCTTCATTATTCGAGGAGACAGATACTTTTGAACTAGTACTAGAGGGACAGTAATCTTGACTAGGAGCATACAATGTGAAATATTGGCAGAGTTTGATCTCCATTTCTTCATTTTCCCTCAATGGATGGATTTTATTGATCAAAGCAACACTGATTTGTTCTGGTGGAATAACATTTGATATTGAGGCCAAATCAGATCCTGAGAGATTTGATTTTTTACGTTTTGAAAACTCTTTCACTTCACTAACTTTAAGATCCTTCCCCTTTTCCTTTTGAGAGTTCCTTCTTTGGGGTCTCCCAGTTAAAGGTGACGATACTAAAGGCTTTTTTGAAGATGATTTCAAAGCATCTGTATTAGACGATTGTTTCCGGTTCATTCGTATTGGATAGTTTTTAATTCATCAAGTGTAAATCGACTTATAAAACCTGAACTTACATCAACAAAAACATGACTGTACCACATATTATAATTGCCACCTTATGAATTTAATTGTTTTTCGTTCTAAACCATTTGTACCCATTTGTAAGCAATTTATTACCATCACTACACGTTGATACAATTTGGGTTTCCTCTATGCATTCACTCTCCAAGATTAATCATTTAATATGGTGATCATTATTCCGTACGTCCAATCTTATTTAAATCAGTAGATGCCTTGGATCCATTGTTATCCCTTCTTGCTAGTACTCTATCGGCCAAACCCAACTCCACAGCCTCATCAGCGTTCAAGAACCTGTCTCTGTCTAACAACTCATGGATTTTCTCTAAAGTTGTTCCTGTCTGGATATGCCTTTGATAAATCTTATTTAATCTCTCTCGAACTTTGATTATTTGTCTAGCATGAATTTCAATGTCTGAAGTTTGACCTTGAAAACCTCCACTTGGTTGATGAACCATAATGGTGGTGTTAGGTAAGATAAATCTTTTGTTAGGAGTTCCAGCAGCTAATAGCAACGATGCCATAGAATAAGCTTGCCCAATTGCCACCGTTGAGATTTCACATCTAATATACTGCATTGTATCATAAATAGCAAGTCCACTAGTGACACTTCCACCAGGTGAATTAATGTATATATTTATTGGTGCACTTGATTGTGATTCTAAGTATAGGAGCTGTGCAGTCACCGTAGTAGCTAGGTTATCATCAATTGGACCTGATAAGTAAATAATTCTTTCAGATAAAAGTCTGGAGAAGACATCGTACGGACCAGTTCTATCTGGGAAAGGTACAAAACTAGCAATAAAAGCTTTCTGGGTAAACAACGGCACAAGCTTACTCTTGACACTATTATACCTTATCAGTCCGCCTTCAAGTACATGTCTTGAGAGAATATTCATAACTACCAGAAGTATTCTTTTTCTAACTCGGTTAACAATTAAATAACAAAATGGCAAATCTTGTGGTAATTTTGGCTAGTGTACTATTTATATGTCTGATAAGAGATTTGATTTGCTCTCTATTTCCGAGAGAACAACGATAAATTAAAAGAAAATATAACTACGGGGAAATCTACATGAAATTTAGATAACAACACAATTTAAGCTATTTCTAGTACAATCTTACTGAAAAAACGTTTGAACAAATATAAAATTGAACAATAAACGTGACAATATAAAAACGATAAAAGTAAAAAGATATTTCAAATGACGATAACTTGAATTAGGTTATGCTCTTTGCCTTGTCAAGAACAACCTCCACTAAACCTTTTTCATGTTCAGTGGTTTCACCATATCTTCTATCGGTGCTTGAACTGTTCAAATCACTACTTCTTGGAGTTTGGTCCTTTCCATATGACTGAGATGCACCAGTGGATGTATAGTTAGAGCTTGAATGACCAGCGTCTGTGGTTGATTTTACTGGGCTAGTAACTTCGAAGGCTCCTGGAATGTAACCATCATCGTGAAGAGGTGCAGTTGAATCAACTGTACCAGTTAAACCATTATATGGATTTTTATTTCTAGTTAAATCAGAATCCCTATCAGTAGCAGTAGTACCAGATTGTCCAGCAATTTTGTTGTTACTGCTAGAGCTCTTTTTCACTGATGACGAATTTTGAGCGGCTGATCCAACTCCTAAAGCACCAAGTGCCGCAGAGGCTGTACCTTGCCCTTTACCACCGGTTCTTGTTGATGTACCTTGAGTGTAATCTGAAGTAGCTCCTGACGCACCATATCCAGCAGATCTGGAAACATCATCTAGAGTTTCAGGGTTGGTACCATGTGTTCTAGTCGTTTCAGAACCAGTAGGTCTATCATTTGAAGATGCTTTCTTGGTCGCAGCTGATCCAGCTCCAAGCCCTAAAGCACCAAGTGCAGCGGCACCGATGCCTTGATTATGACTGTCTCTTTCAGCAGAAGATCCCTTTGTGTAGTCAGATGAAGTACCATAACCTGTTGAACGAGAAGCACCATTGTTGGCCGAAGTGCCCTTAGTGTAGTCTGACGTAGCTCCAGAAGCACCGTACCCAGCAGAACGAGCAACATCATCCAATGCTTCAGAGTTGGAATCTTGGCCCCTAGTGGTCTTAGCACCACTATAGTCAGTTGAAGATGCCTTCTTAGATCCAGCTCCAAGACCTAGAGCACCAAGTGCAGCAGCACCAGTACCTTGGTTATTACCGTCATTTTGCGTAGAGGTGCCCTTTGAGTAACCAGGTGAAGTACCGTAACCTGTTGAACGAGAAGCATCATTGTTGGCCGAAGTGCCCTTAGTGTAGTCTGAAGTAGCTCCAGAAGCACCAAATCCAGCCGAACGAGCAACATCATCCAATTTTTCAGAGTTGGAATCGCCTTTTCCAGTGGATTTGGAATTACCATATCTGTCATTTGAAGATGCTTTCTTGGCCCCGGCTGTTCCAGCTCCAAGCCCTAAAGCACCAAGTGCAGCGGCACCAATACCTTGATTATGACTGTCTTTTTCAGCAGAAGTGCCCTTTGTGTAATCAGAAGTAGCACCAGAAGCACCATAGGCAGAGTGAGAAACATCAGTTAAATCTTCATGGTTTGTAGTGCCAGATAAATTTTTGTTGGTCTTGCTACTTGGTAACCCACCCTTCTTGGTGTAGTCAGAGGTAGCACCAGAAGCTCCATACCCAGCAGCATGAGCGACGCTGTCTAAGTCTTCACCTTTTTTGGAGGAGTACTTAGGCTGACTGGTATTGGAAGTCGTAGTAGTGTCCTTCTTAGGGTCAAGTGTGCTAGCAAGAGCTCCAGCACCAACGGCACCAGCTGCCAATCCTTTACCAGTGGAGCTAGATTTAGTAGAATTACCTTTCGTGTAGTCAGCACCTGAAGACCCAAATCCTGTAGAGTGATCAACATCTCTCAAAGTTTCATCATGATTCTTGGATTTTGATGGTCTAGTGTATTTTGATGTTACACCAGAAGCACCAATACCAGCAGCGTAGGCAACATCCTTCAACTCTTCTCCAGTTTTCGGATCTCTTTTACCAGAATCTGTTCTGTAACGGTCATCAGCATTGCTTTTAGTGTATTGATCTTGTTCACTAGAGCCATAGAAAGAAGATGAACTTGAGTCTCTCTTGTTATCACTGTCACGAGCCGACGATTTTGAGGTAGCAGCAGCACCAACTACACCAGGAAGTCCAATAGCACCTGCAACTCCCGCAGCTTTCGATTTAGAGTGATCTTCAGTCTTAGCAGAATCATCCACCTTACCTGTGGTACCACGATTATCCGAAACCCCTATGACACCAGAGTTGTTGAAATCATCGTGAGTGGTCTTCGAGTAATAATCTGTAGGTTCATAGCCGTGAGAATTATCGATATTAGTGAAATCATGCTTTGGAGGTGCCTGAACAGTTTTGTAGGTATCTTCAACTTTAGTAGCAGGGCCATCAACGACAGGTCTGGTATAACCAATACCCTGAGCAGCACCTGCAGCAGCTGCAGCTGCAGCTGCAGTGGTTGCAGCATTGTCAGGAACACCAGTTTCATAGCCTGCAGTTCTGTTGCCATAAGAGTCTTCATTCAAGTGTTTGTTACCGCCACCGACAGGTAAAACGGTACTCTTGTTTTCAAACTCGTTTTGATTCTTCTTAATCTTTTCAGAGTTAACACCAGCATTTGTTGCACCTAAACCAACATCAGTACCATCTTGGTCATATTGAACTCCTCTAGATGATTTGTTGGCTGCGTTAGGATCTTGGGTATAGTTTCCATCAGTAGATTTTTCAGTTTCATTAGTTCCAGATTTTGCCGCTGCTGAACCAGCTCCAAACCCTAGAGCAGTTGCAGCAGTAGCCCAAAGACCTTTGCTAGATCCCGAAGTTCCCTTGGAAGAATCACCAGGGACGCCAGAGCTTGATAAGTCCTTAGTTCCAGTTGAAGTAGAGTGAGTGTAGTCAGATCCCAAGTTCCCTTTCTTAGTGATATCTGAGGTAGCACCAGAAGCACCTAAACCAGCAGCGTAGGCCACATCGTCTAGGTTTTCACCTGATTCAGATCTCAGCGCTCTGGATGAGTTACCATAGTAATCGTCTGAACCATTTGCAGTGGTTGATCTCTTCTCACCAGCATACTTCGATCCAAGAACAGCCCCACCAACAGCAGCTGCACCAGCTCCCAAGGCTGATTTTCCATGGCCAGAAGAGCCAACGTTTGAATTACCATAATCAATGTTGTCACCATAGCCAGTGTTACTTGGGTAGCCAGTATCTCTTGTACTTTGGTTATAATCAGCTCCAGAGGCACCGCGGCCTGCGGCATAACCAACATCATCGATTGATTCACCAGTCTGTGGGTTGTAAGCACCATCTGTAGGATAAGGAGCAGATTGATTAGTGGATTTCTTGTTCGAACCAGCAAGACCGACACCAGCGGCAGTAGCAAGTCCAGCTGCACCTAAGCCTTTGCCTAATCCAGTATGTCCAGAGTTGTTCGTTGGGTTAACATTATCAACGGCTTCTTCTTCGTCTAGCCCACGACTGGTAGTG
Organism: Taiozyma peoriensis; assembly: GCA_030574875.1. Classification (NCBI taxonomy): domain Eukaryota; kingdom Fungi; phylum Ascomycota; class Saccharomycetes; order Phaffomycetales; family Wickerhamomycetaceae; genus Taiozyma; species Taiozyma peoriensis. The sequence goes on from JAJMFM010000005.1 coordinate 9,121, forward strand.
TTACCGTAAGCGTTAGTGGTGTTGTTATTGCCACGAGGAACACCAGAGGTTGCACCCGATGCTCCAAAACCAGCAGCATAAGCAACATCATCCAAGTTCTCACCTTGATATTGATTGTTCTTTTTCTTGGAGAAAAATCCTCTCTTTTCAGGCTCTCTTTTTTCATGAGTATAGTTGTTACCATATGTTTCATGGGAGTCAGTGTCATAGTTTTGAGAATATCTTTTCTCCTTTCTTTTGCCAAAGAAGTTACCCAAACAACCAACTCCACTAAATATTGAACTTATAGCCAACAAGAAGACAGAAGCCCAGATAAATCCAAACATTGTTTTTCCAATTTTTGTAGAATTACCATCGTCTCTAAAAGCATTGCGTGCAATGACATACGCAGCTGTTAACAGAGAAGCTGACAATGCAGTAAATAGTAATGCTGCAGAAGTAGCAATTCCAGTACCAACGTTTAGTAAGGTCAATCTTGGTAAACAAAAGCTAAAGAGAACAGGCAGCAAAGCTAGTAGAGTGAATAACAAACCAACTAACAAGAATGCCCAACCAACTTTCGATAAGTAGTAGGTCTTACCACGTTTTTGAGACAAAGAGCTTGGTACACCTTCAGTGGTACCAAAGTTAGAGACAGGTGAAATTGGGTAAGCAGGTTTCTTAGATGAGCAATTAGAATTTCTTCCATTTGAGACACCGCAGCTGTTATAATTGGTCCATCTTGTAACAGATTGAGCACCAGGAATGTTACTTGTACCAGCTTCAAGCCAGTACCATTTACCCAAGACGGTACTTGTTGATGCACCACATAAAGTGTTGAAAAACAGTAGTAGAGCAGCACCTAATAGTGCAAGTAATGAGATGATAAACGGCCAACGCATTGTAATTTCGTTCAATGCTTGATTAATAAAGTCTACCTCATTAGCATTTTAAAATAGTATTACAAGAGAAAAAGGAAAGAAGGCTCCATTTTATATATTGAGTTGAAAATAATAGTAGCAATGTATATTTAACGTTCTTAATAGTCATGAACCATCCATATGAAGCTCAAAAAGGCGTGTATGTAACTATTTTTTTTTTAGCATTTTTGTCAAGCTTGCTTTGTCAAAAAATGAAATTTCGAGAAAGTTTTCAATTTGTGTCATGTTATGATGTAACATTGACCGATTGCTAATTTCATTTTAACCCAAAGCAATTAAATATGATGTTTTTGTAGCCCAATGAAAATTTCATGATAAAATGATAATATGATGTCAATTAGTGATTTGTTTTGCACTTCCAAAAAGTCTTAGGTAAGTAATTACTGTTACCAGGTGCTTAATGTGTTAAGTTAGTTGGATATATCTCTTGGATATAGCTTCAAATGTTTTTCAAGTAGTCACGTTTTTAGTCTTTGTTTTCATTTAACCAGACAATGTGTATAGTGACGTAAGCTCATGTAGCAAACTTCTCTCACTTGTAATTATATAGGTTAATCACTTAAATTTAAGATATAGCAGAATTAAGAGATTAGTGAAAAGCCTTCATAATCCCTAAACACACCTTGAAGCAAAAGCTCCATTAATGCGTAAAGCCTTTTTTTTTTTTGCTCCCTGATCTTAATGCCTTCATATTAGATTGAACTAAAGCTCTACTGTTTAAAATAATCTCACAAGTACCAAAGTGTTGAGCTATATCTTATTTACAGCTGTTCTTTAATTGTTAACATTAGCAGGCTTGACATCTTCTTTAGTGTAACAAGTCATATACACTACTGTTATGAAAAGTTTTGCTTAATTCGATTGTACAGTTACAATATGGCAGATCGACTGATACAGAAACCATTTAACAATAATTTCAGTTTGATCATTGAGATTGATCTTTAAATGGTACCATAAATTTATGAGTAGTGTAATTGAATAAATGTGCTATAATCAGGCGTTGTTATAAGTTGCTACCATAATGAAATGTAATAAAATTTTCAATCTTTTAGTTTTTTTTTCTCCTGATCTTTTGATTAAAATCCCGAAGGTAGAACCTCGGCATTTTTTTATTATATAGTGTAACACCAACTTCCCATGCTTCTCGGAAGGCTGTCTAGCTTTTAGCAACTGAATTCAACTTTGAGCGCAACATAAAGAGCTTTTAGAGGAAATTCCAGGATATATAATATCTTTTCCCTCTTGCTGGGTGTGCCCTTGTGGCTTGATATAGACTTTCGAGTGGACTTTCATTAAAGCGCCAAGAACTCGCTCTAGATTTATATTCTTCGTAAAATTACCACACATTAAAGATCAGGAAAAAAAAACACTATAACCGCGAATCATCAAAATCAGAATAAAATTGTCTACGCTGTTTTAGATCGTTCGTAACTTACTATAGCTGGTCACATTACTCCAGAAACGCAACTCTTCAATAAATTGCAAAAACAGCATACTTTTCAACATCTTTTAACCAGACTTTTAAGGAGGATAGGTACCAGCTGCCCAATGGAAACGGTAAAATTTACCGTGGATGCCCACATAATGCTCAAAGAAGGCTAGTGAGCTAATATTAAGTTATAAATTCGACAAAAATACTTTTTGTATAGTTGAACTAAAGCTAACTTCATTCCATATTAGAAGTTGACTTCGGCGCTTGAACTTGAAATGTGAATACTATTTGAATATAATATAACTGATACAGCATTGAACATTAGAATAACTTATATTGACAAGGACGTTGGGATGTAGTCGTGCAGGAGTACAGTGATTGCCTCTTACTCTCAGACTAGACAACAATCTCGTTGTAAGCTCTTGATAAAGGAAGTATTGAGTTTTGATTGAGTCTATAGCGCTCATTAAAACTCAAACATGGCCGATCTTTCATTACTATTATTCGTTAGAAAATGTGAGCACAGCATAAGATGTTCATTTCAAGTGATGAAGAGTGTTGGGATGCATCACTTGAAATGAAGTTCAGAACGGCAATGTAGAAAAGAAAGTGTTCCAAATCTGCACCTCAAATGACCCCTGATTCCCACCTCAACTAACGTTTTTCTATCAACTTTAAACGTCTAATACGTTGAGGTGGAATTGAAGACCTATTTCCCTCTTGAGGTCACCTGAATTACCTAAATGTAATCGGCCTAGTATAATAATTTTCAGCTCACGATTATGCACGTTTAAAGGAGAAATGAAGAGTAAAATCCTCCAAAACCTCAAATATATTTGCAGTAATGTTACACACCAGTGTTGGCAAGTTTGTTAATTGTTTAAAACTCTCCAGTTGGAAAGCAATGTGTCTATTGTCAATGCCAGATTTCATTATCAATTATTTCGAGCGTAAACGCACGATTTTGACGGGGCATAATAAAACGCATAAGTGCATGAGTTTTGTCTGATCAAGAAAATCGCATACAATTACATTTATTTTGCCAAATTTCGGGATATGAACTTTTCGCACAACATGTAGCATGTCGGTAAATTCTCATGCTTATTCGCTTTCCAGTTTTTATATAGCCAATCAGGACCTAATTATCAATTTATATAGTACCAGATGAGAAACTTTATAACCAATAAACAGGACATATGCGGTACAAGGCAAACTTCGAATCTCTTATTATGCAAAAATAACCCATCGCGCAGACTTATGCAAAAGCAAAAGCGAAAAACACACAATAATCTTAAAAGATGGGAAGGGAATGGCTTGATATTACACTACAGTCGTCCTTGATTGCTCAATTTCCAAGTCCTTTTCTCACTCCACATAATGGCATATCCGGGTTTTTTCTTCATGTTTGATATTGTCTCTTAAAGTGGAGTAGGTTAGTCAAATCACTGAAAAGGGCTTCTTTTAACTTATTGTATATTCCATAGAATGTAGTAAGAACTAAAACGATCTACTACTGCTAACTCTTAGCATGACATTTAAAGTTTAAAACTCAGATCATCAATAACCTTTTATTCGCGAGGTACATTTGACAAATAACGTTAATTATTCTTCTTGTTCAATTTTCAGTTTTCCTTCGATTGCCCGTAGACTAAATTATCGCAATATGAAAATATAGAATTTTTTTTTTCGAGATAAATCTCAACATGATTATGAAGTATGACCAGTGTTATTATTGGTGGGCTGATCAGAAGTGTTTCACACATTGACATTGCAAGTATTACCAAAGGAAATACATAGTCCTTCATTAATTTTTCGATATTGATTCAATTTTTTTTTTCTTTTCTCCCTTTGCCTTTGACCCAGGTCCTATATCTTGGAAGTTGATATTTTATCTGGCCAACTTAGCAATCCCTTGCAAATTAAACTTTGATACTTCAAGGTTCAAACTTATTGAGAGTATTATACAAGTGACTCTTGAAAAAGTTTGGCAATAGTGGTATCCTAGAAGTCAACTTTGAGCCCAGGTTCACTGTTCTCTTGAAATCAATGTATAAAGAACATTGATTTAACGCTTCCAATAAGCATAACGTATTTAAATACAAATAAGAGTTTCCTCTTTGCACCTTTATCTGAAGAAAGTAAGATAAAGGCAAGCAGCATTCCTAATCCTTTGGGAAAAATTTCATCAAAAATTGACTGCATTGATTCAGTTGACTTCTTCAAAAAAAAAACTAGTTGACTGCTTTGATTGATTTGGCTTCCCAGATTGATCTGATCATTAAAACAACCCATTAGACCCATATCCTTGCCTTTTGAGTGCAACATAGGACACGTATATTTCAGAGCGATCAAGACTCTTTGAAGGGAGTTCGATAGGACCAACGGTAGACGTTACAGATTCACTGACGGCTTTAATCAGCGTACACGAATAAATCTGAAAGAGGCTATCTGAACTCCATGCGCCACATAGCCATTGCTCAATATCTTCGACGTTTCACAATTCATCAACAAAAGAAATTAGTTTAACGTGATAATTTTCTGTTACTATTCAACGTCTTTCAACAGCATCATTGTCCACTTCCATTGCACATAGTAAATATCGAGATCATACTTTGTTGGGAGTTTTGAGATTATCAAAATCAGCTTTAAAAACTGGTCACATACACAACCTTTCAAGTGAGATACAACATCAAAGAAGTGCTCTAATAGTAACCTTGATTAGAACTTTGTTACCCTGAGACGTCCAGCTGAGTCAATAGTTCGTTTCGAATAAAAAGACATGTCCAACAGAGAAGACAGAGTTTCAGCTTATCAGGGATCTCTGGGAAATATTGTTCCAGTATCCCATAGCACCACTGAGATCAGTTTCCAGCAACAACAGCAACAACAACAACAACAACAGCAACAAGAGCAACAACAACAACAACATCAACAACATCAACAACAACAACATCAACAACATCAACAACATCAACAACATCAACAACATCAACAACATCAACAACAACAGCCACCGCAACGACAGGGAAATCAATTATACTACCAACAGCCTGTGTATGACTCGGCCGGTGTTCCCATGTTTCAAGCTCACCAAACAATGGGCCCGGGACACAAGACTTCAACTCTTGTAAATGAGCCACAAACCAATGTGCACATTATTGATCCCACTTCAAAAGATATTCTTCACAGGGTCTATTCAGATGTGGGGCCCCCATTGAATGAACAAACACCATATGGCCAATTTCCATATCAACAGCAAGCTCAGTCGTCACAGCCTAACAACATACCAATATTAGGACAGGATCAGCGCCTTGATACAGTACAGCTCACGCATGCTTCTTTAGACCAGAATCATGCCATTGAGACTCCTTATTCTCAACCAAACCCACAAATTGTTGAGCCATCTTTAGGCAGCACATCCATTGCAACTTCTTTACAGCCTCAAAACCCATCTTTTACCCACAGTCTGCACCAAACATACTTGCAATCACCTTACGCTATCCAGCCTCAATTTCAAACTCAGATCCAATCACAATTTCAACCTCAATTCCAATCTAGCTTTCAACCTATATTTCAACCTCAAATGCTACCTCCTTACAATCCTCATTTTCAGCCTTCACATCAACTGTCATTTCAACCGCCACCTCCCATACAATCGGAACTGCAACCTCATGGATTAGTTCCACAACAATCTTCATTTTCAGAGCTAGGTACCAACCTCTATGACCATCAATTGTCAAATGCCCCCACTTCATCACTGGATGTGGATGATATCACAACAGAACCTTCCAAAGGTTCTGATTTATACACTTCCATAACTGCAAACTCCGTTTCTGTCCCTAGCGTCAATGGTAACAGTGTCCTAGTCGTAAGCAACCAAACAGACAGCCCAGGTTCAAAGTTTATCTCTCCTCCTATATCACACGGATCAATAAGAGTCCCACCTAGGCGAAGAGCTGTCAATGCAAGAGGAGGGAAGTGCGAATTTTGTGACAAGTACATTCAACGTGATATTGCCAGACATCTCAGAATCCATGAGGAAGTTAGTAGATTCCGATGTGTTTATCCTCGAGACCAGTGCTCTCATGTGTCTGGATATTTTAATAGGCAGTATGATTTTAAAAAGCATCTCATTCATTTCCATTTCAAACTGGATGATCCAGAGGTCAAAAAATTCCATACCTTGAATGAGAAGTTATCTCATCAAGGGACATGCCCCTGTGGTCGCAGATTCCAAGCTGGCGAATGGCTTGATTATCATATTCTAACAAACATTGACGAGTTGAAATGCCCTGATCTTAAAAAACAGCAGGAGAACGATACTCAACATCCACGGCCATAACAGATTGGATATGGTAGGAATGAGTCTGAAGATTTACAGCTAAGATAGGCCATAGTCATTCCTCGTTTCCGCACGATGAGTTAACAAGTCAACATCAACCATATCCCTTGACAACTGAATTTAGTAGTCGACAAATCATGCTTATAAAGGCGCGAACGGAAGGTCAATCATTCATAAGAGCTGTTTAAAAAGCATCTCCAGATCGCTCATCCATAAGGCCCTTTGAAACATAATTAAAGTCGTTTGGTGTAATGGATTCCCAATATGAGAGTTATACGGTATTGACTACTTTAGGAATCAAGATCAATAATGGGAACGCTTGAAAATATACAGAATAAATTCAATAAAAAATCTTAAAAGTGGACAAGAAATTACCTGTGTGGGAACGTTAACTAAACTTTAAAATCGAAAATCACTCATCAAAATCTAAAAATTTCAATAAGGCCAAGATACGGTGAAAGAATATGGATCTTTGTTGAAAATTGTAACAATACCATACTTAGATACGTTAATTGAATTCAAAGAATGCATACTTATTATCTCTTTTCAGTAGGCTGCTACAGCAAGTTCTCGACTTAGTCCCTGCGAATCGGGAAAGGCGGCGTCAATGTACAGTTTCAAGGCTTGTATTAAAAAGTTCAAGAACTCGGAGTCAAAGCGAGAAATTAGACTAGCGAGACTTCGCTTAAGTTTTAGGATCCAGATTTAAACATATGTTATTCATATGTGAGAAAGTTCTTACCTTAAGCTTTTTTACCATTTTCATACATTATCTCAAGGAATTATATCCATCAAAGTGTATCTGACGAATTCCAGATTATTAAAAGCGATTTTCATCTTCTTCCATCGGACATAGAACATAGACTGAGATTTGCCTTTGTAGTGATTGTTCCAGGGCCCCGATAAAGCATTTTAAAGAGTACTAACTTCAAAAAGCCAAAGCTAATCGGAAATATTGGCCTAGGTCCATAATGGAAGTCCTTGGATCAAACCTTTTCAACCCTAGGGACTTGCTAATAACATAATTCTCAACAATAAATTATTTCGTTCAGACTTGTTTTTTGTGTCAAAGTTCTTTTCGCTTATGCAAAACTATTGATGTATAAATTTTTTTTTAGTCCCTAAAAATTGTAAAAAGCTCGCTAAATTTTGAAGTGTAAAATAACCAAATCGAGTCCAGGCAAAAAAAAAAAGACAATATTCACGTATTAAGTCTAGGTTCAATCAAAAACAATTCAAACCAAAAGGACAAAATCTTACAGCAATCATAGATCAATGTCATCGATATCCTCAGACCTTCCAACACCACCATACAAACCCAAAGGAACTCCGGTTAATGAAATTGTTCCGTTCAACGGGACTGATTTCCAGACTCAATTTTGGGTATGTTTTTTGACACATATTTCACTTCCCCTGTTCAAAAAATGAACTTTTACTGACTAAAAAACTCAATAGCCAATACCAGATGGCATTGCAAAGAAAGGTCGTATTCTATTTGTACATGGGTTTTCGGAATATGCGGATTTTTACCTCAGAATCAATGATGATCTAAGTCAAGCAGGTTATGAAGTTTATTTTTTCGATCAGAGAGGTAGTGGGTTAAGTTCACCTGGTGCTTTAAAGGGTTTGACTAATGAACACCATACGTTCAATGACCTCAATTACTTCATTGAAAAAAACTTGAAAGAGATAAAGAACGATGAGAATTCCAAATTGATCTTACTGGGCCATTCGATGGGTGGTGGTATTATTTTAAATTATGGGATTCATGGTAAATTTAAGGATCAAATTAGAGCAATTGCAAGTACTGGACCCTTGATTTTACTTCATGTATGTTTACAATCGTTTTTGACTCTTTTGGAGAATCTATTACTAACAACGAATCGATATTTCTAGCCAAGTACAAGACCAAGCAAGTTGTTGTTTACAGTGTCAGCCTTTTTGAAGAAGTTTCTTCCAAATTTTAGAATTGACTCCGCTTTAAACTTGGACTACGTTACAAGTGACAAGGATTGGTCCTCGTTTGTCAATGGGAACAAAATAAGTTCTCCTCTGTTGGGCTCTTTGGTACAGATTTATGATTTTATTAAAAGGTGAGTAAATTTGATTCAATAAAGAGTTTACCTACAAAAATACTAACAGATAATTAGAGGTGAAAAACTTACTGATCCTAATTACATCAAAGATTTTTCAGTCCCGGTGCTCATTTTGCATGGTGACAACGATAAGATAAATTCGGTGGAAGCTTCTAAAACTTTCATTGATACAATACCAATTACGGATAAGAAGTTGGTTGTACCTGAAGGTGGTCGACATTCGCTATTCATTGAAAATATTGAAATATACACTCAGATCAAGGATGCACTATTGGAGTGGTTGGAAGAACATTAAACTTCAGAGCCTCTGACAATATGAATAGAAGTGCCTTTTGGAGTGTTGATTTGAAAATAGTCACTTGGTGCAAGTTTGTTTCGCATCAGCTGTTTATGTAATTAATCAACTCTTTCAAAGTGCTATCAACCAATTCCCATCCTAATACAAAATTCCCAACCTCATTTATTTTTATTAGTCTTCTTATAACTTTTAAATTTATCTGTTTTCTTGATTTTAAAATTGCTTGAAATTTGAGATATATATCATTTGAAGTAATGTAAACTTCTTCAATTTCATTCAAATCCAAGAATCTCAAAATTTCAGATTTATTAATAATTGAGATCCTTAGAAATATGGATTCGTCATCAATTTCTTCACTGTTTTGTAGATTAGCCCTCACCAATATACTAATCGGGTTCAACACTGGAGGCTTATCTTTATCAGATTTAATACACAGTTGGTTCAACAAGGGTTCAAATTCGACTATTATGCCACTGAGATCGTAGACTTTACCATCAACCTCCTCAATACTGTTGAGTCTTTTTATGTAGCTCGAAGTAACTCTTTGCTTTTTACGATTAGGCAGATGAGGTCTCGTCATGACAGTTGAACTTACTTGGATATGAGGGGTTGAATCCCTTTGCGTCACCAAGTAATCAGAATAGTGAGCAGTATCAGTTGGCAAGCCTCCCATTGGTGATTGGAGTTGTTGGTTGTGAGTTGGGATGGGAGTAAATGGAGAATCTCTAGAGGTTTGATTAGTGTGTAAATGGTGTTGTCTTGGATGCGTAGGTGTAGGAGATGAGGGAAGTGTTATTTGATGAGAGGTGGTAGTCGAAGAAACAGAAGCAGGACGTACAACATTGTCTTCTATGTTTCTAGGTTGTATATTCTGACCATCAAGAATTCCAGCTGAGTTTGGATTCAACCACCTATCAATCATCTCTCTGGGTATGGTTTGTTCAAAGTTGTGTTTCTCATTCAAGACAAAGTCTAAAGGAAGCCCAGTGATGACATTCTTATAAAGAGGTAAACTAAAGTTAGCATTAGCACCAGTTACAAGTTCAATCCTTTGAGCAATCCCTTCCAAAGTTGAACCAAACTTTTTAACTTTAAGTGTTAACCTCACAAATATAGCTCTTGTTAGCACATTCTTAATAGGTCTATCATTATGTATGGTCATGTTCCTCTGTTTTTGAACTTCATACAAAAAGGGTCCCAGTTTCTCTTCATAAATGTTGACTTGAAGTATCTGATCTATTGGGATAGTGCCATCTGTGGATCCAATGTAGTTGTTCACAGCATAACTTGAAACAATGGCAGGATTAGTCGTTAGATCAGTGACATAGAGTCTACTCGGTGCTCCGAAATATATGGAGATCAAGAGCGCTGTAACAACTTTGAAGTAATGAGAACCCGTTGTGTCAGGAAGCTCACTAATGCACCTCGCCTCACTGTCCCTCGCCGCCATCGTCATTTGGTTGCTCATCACTTTGCTTGTATATAGTGAATTTTGATTGTGATGTCAATAACATGCCCGGCTGTTGGTTCTAACTAATAGAAAAAAAAAAAAATTGGCGATGAGCTATTTCGCGTTCTAAAGCTAGCCTAATACATAAAAGCATTGTTCATACGAGACTTGGACATAAATTGCTAGGAGGCTTAATAACGTGTGAAGTGAGAAATTGTTTCAAGGTTGAAATGTCCATACATGAAATCAAGGACATACGAGACATTAAGTCTCTCAAGGTTGGACGTGAAGGTGCCATTGAAAAGGTACAAGTTCGAATAATTATGTTGCTAGTGGGTGTTAAATATGGTGATAAACCAATATTAGAACTTACAGATTTCACATCTCCATATAGAAAGAATATACTGGAGTTTCATGTCAGTAAAAAGACAATCTCATCATCAAAGTTGAAAGAGCTAGAGAAGCTTTATCCTATACCCAAGAATAACTTTCAACAAAAATCACGATTTCTTGATAACGATTATATCATCTTCTTAAATTTAATTGCAGAGATATACAATGGAACTGTTGATTTCAAATATGTTATAACTGATTTCAAAATTGTCAATAGTGATCCCAAACACGTTCTTAGACTACAGCTGAAACACCAGCTGAAAGTGAAAGAGTTGGTCAAGGAGTTGGAAAATAGGAAAGTCACCAGTCATGTCAAAAATTTTGATGATTTCCAAGGTATATTGGATATCATCTCAAGCAAAAAAAAATCAAACCAAGTATTAAAAGAGGATGTATTGATCAATCCTAAAGTTGAACATGAGGATTCGACTCAAGGAAATCATTCTCCCTTTCCTTCAAACCCATTGTTTGTTAAACCTGTCGATGATTCACAAATCCCAGAATACTCTCAATTTGAATTGGCTGATTCTGTAGAGCAAAAGGACTCTATTGAATGTGCTGCATCATTTGATGAAGAGCTTATCAAAGGAAGCGACACCCTTGCTCTTAATGAAGATCTTTACAAAATTGTCAAAAAGGAGGTATCCTTATCTGATGAAAGCAATGAGAATGATATAATTAGAGTTACAGAGGTATCAAAGAATAAAACTCAATCGTTCTCTAATGATCCATTAGTAATTGACACAAGTCAATTGGAAGTCATATCGGATGATAATCATATAGACTTAAAAGAACTCAATGGCAGTAAACTTGCAGAAGAACTTGGTGAGTTCAAATCAAACAGTTCGATTATTGAGGAAAGTACACAAGCTGGACAACAGATGGAGAATATCAAAGGTCAAAAAAGGCGCTATTCAGACATCCTGGTAAAGCAAGAAAAAATTAATGATGAAGATTTGAGGGATAATGAAGAAGTGGAAGAGGGACAAAGTCCAAAGAACACTACCAATATCGGTAGGGATGAAAGACATGGTTATATAAATCCTGACCAAGATGCCATTGCAAACAAACTGAACAGCTCAGAACTTGAACTAGGGGTGGTGCTAGAGCTATACGGCTATGTGATTGGTATTGAACCATTAAACTTTCTAGCCATTGGGAAATCATATCAAGGTCTAGTTAAGACCACAAATTTCAGAATTTTAATTTCAAATGTCAAAAGTGAAACACTTCAGATATTTAAAATCAACAAAAATTGCCTTAGTTTGGAGTTTAGATCAAAGGCTAAGATCTTGCAGTTTCTAGGTTATAGTGACATAACAATGAATGAGGATGCTCTTATAAAGGACTTGACCAAAATTGAAAGAAAACTTAACAAGCTAGTTCATGATGACAAGGCCTATAGGTTTCAAATTTGTAAAAAAAAAATCAATTTGAGCAATGGGGAGCAAGTTATCTGGGAATGTGAGGATACCATCGATGAGCTACTTGAGAATGCGTTCTAAAGGTGATTCAAGGATATAATAAATAGACTTATAGAAACCATACACATACTTATAATGATTATGTAATCTCACATTTTCTCGAAATGAGAAAAAAATTTGACACATAAAGCTGAATTGAACTTGATCTTGCACATTTTGGGTTGTATATAATTGAAGTAGCAATTGATCATTAGAAGAATTGTTATAGGCTTGTTATTACTATGGCACCAAAGAGTATGTATAGTGCTATGAAATTTTTCTCATTAACTCAAACTAACAAGGTGATTTTTAAAGAAGCTCCAAAACTTCCAAAGAAGTTTCAACAAAAGATAGCTCAAGCTCAAGAATTGGCTAAAACTAATCAACCAGTTACAGCTTCAGATTTTTTATCTCAAGGCACAGAAGAGGAGGAGTCTGGTGATAGATGGGTCATATCAGATCTCAGCAAGTCTTTAAGGTTTTACCAAAAGGCATTATCATCATATCAATCGTCACTGTCCAAAGATTCATCAAAAAAGAACTTTGATGCATATTACAATCTCAATAGATTGTTGTATCATGTAAATTCAACTTACAAAGATGTTCCAAGAGTGCATTTGAAAAACGTTGATGATTGTTTTGAGATCTTGAGTTACAGTCTGCTTGACATCAAAGTTGGGCATGAAAACGTTTTGAAGAAATTCGCCGATGAGCTTGATGTTATATATTGGGATTTGTACCATAATTTAGTTTTAATTAACACCGAATTGATAGAGGAAAACGAAAACATCAATTTTGATCAATTGTCAACTACACTGTCTGAGTCTTTATCACTTTTAAATCAAGTGTTGGACATTCAGTTGATAGAACTTGATTTATTTATCAGGAGACTAGAGGGTGCACAAGAAGATACTTCAACTGAAGTTGAAATGAGTTTAAACAAAGTTGAAAATGAAGAACAACAAGTTGAGGACGAATTTGATGTTGGAGAACAAGTAACTCCATCTACAATATTAGACACTTTGATTGTAGCGTTAAAGCTAATTCAAGCTGCATATGAATCCACTGAAAACGAATTTCAGTTGAACTATTTGAGAGATACAGTGGTTATTCCACAGATATGGAATAAAATCATCAATATTTCTAAATTAATATTAGGAAAGTTTGATCAAACAACTAATCAAAATGATGAATTTGAATTAAACTTGAAAATCGAAGAGATAAGTGAGTTGAAACTAATTAACCATTCAATACTAGCATTGTTCATAACTGGATCCTTTCAGAAAAACATCGAGCATTGGCAAAATCTGAAAGAACTCGATCACCTAGCTTCAAAGTATTTAGCTGAAGCTGATAGTTTCCAATCTTTCAAAGATCGTAATGATCTTTCAACTGAACTTCAATGGCAGGTTATTAATCATATCAATAAAAATTTAAAACTTGCACAAGAGTTGACAAGAGTAGAATTACAAGAAAACTTGAAACAAAAGACTTCACAAGTTTCAGAAAAAGTGTCTAAAACTATCGAAATTTTGATTAATAGGGCAGATAATGAAATGACAAGAAGTCTGTTGAGTGAAGTTGGATTCGAACCAGCTGTGAAAAATCGAGATCTATTGATTCAAAATTCGATTTCACTGTTAAAAAATGGATTAAGCTTTGGTGATACCAATTGCGGTTTGAGAGAAACAGTAAGTGATAGACTTAAGAGAGAAAAACTTAAAAGAGAATGTATCACAAGATTGATCCTATTGACAAAAGATTCATATGACGAGGAGGATTTCATTAGAAACCTAGGAAAAGATTACTTTAAGCAAGAAATTTTAGATTTACAAAATGTTGATATCTATAAGAAGTTGCTGAAGTTATTGATTGGCAACGACTGAAAATTTCTTATCAATCTTGATACCACATATCAACTGTACACAATAAGGGAACAAATTAGATTGAAAAGAAATTTTCTGCATGCTTATATCATTAAGATTTTGTATAATTCACAAAAGACATTAGCCTTGCCGTCTAACAAAGTAGCGGACAATACTTTTTCTTGCTGTAGCAATTATCTTTCTTCGATAGTTATATAGATTTATAATATCAACCAAGTTTCAAGGTTTGGCGAAAAAACAGCAAGCTTTTTAGCTGAAATAGATATCTATTCGGAAATTTGACAGGTCTTGGAACTGGTTGGTTTTAGCACATTCCATAATACTAATTAGTAGTGGTGACATAAGGCCTGGCGCATGAGACACAATAAATATCTATCGAGATATCAATCAAAAGGAAGCCAACAATATAAGATGTTTGGAAGGCGCAATTAATGTCTAGTGAGGTACTAGTCTTGCGGTTGTCGGAAACTTTTTAAAGATTTATACTACACCATTTGAGATTTTCGGTAATGACTATCCACCAATTGAATTTTAGAAGAGCACTAGTTATTCCTGAAGGAGTCAAGTGAAAAAGTCTCTCAAGATCGGCAAGTTTTATTTCCCACTTGACTAAAGATATATACACCCTTATGCACTTAAACCAACTAATTGACCTACATAAGTTTCAACTCTATTAGTGGCTTATAAGCCAAGATTTGAGGTACCGATCAAACATAAAATTGCGTAATTTAATACTACTATAAAACGCTTTTAAATTTTAAAAAAGAAGCTGGTATAAGTCCAACCAATTATTGATAGGATCTTTCTCATTCTTTCACTGAACCAAACACACCGCGTATAGCTCCAATATTCATTGTACAAAGTTGCAAAGCTATAACTAAAGTAAATGGAAAGTACATTTAATCTGAGGCTTTTACGTTTTACTAAGTGCGCGTTATTTTATCATAAGCGTTAATCCGATGCAACTCATTAAAAAAAGGTTATTATAGTATTTCTAGAATTTTAACCAAAAAAAAAAAAACGAAAAACGAAAAACCTGTCAAAAAATGGCGAAAAAGATTAAATCAACTTCTCACTTTTTTCGGTAATTATCCGGTCTAATCTCCAGAACTCCGATTATTCTCGCGCAAAAAACGTAATATTTCTCTCTCCACAAGATTTAAGGTTTTCAGGCTAAAAAGTTAGAGGGTTAAAAATTAAACCTGTGCCACTAAATCATGAAACGATTATGACACTATACTGAATCAAGATTGCTTTTAATTTTTTAGCGAGCTATTTTTTTAGTGCTAAAGTTGAATCATATTTAATGTTTCAAATGGTCAATGATATCTGTATAATCTTATTTCTTCGTTGTTGTCATTAGATCTAGCCCAATTGACTACTTCTGTTACTACAATAAAGTTCAAATTAAGTTATAAGATAGAACGGTAATATTCCGGAAAGATAAATATCTCATTTCCTTTATAGCTTTCAAAAAACTTGACCGAGTCAACAACAACCTGTTCAAAACCATTAAATATTGCACAAGCAAGAAATTTCATTTCATACAGATTATCCATAATTTCAAAATCATTCAATTACATCACCCAATTTTTTTAATATTTCGCAAAGATTCCTGATTTGGATCGATATTTTACACTTTTTTTTTTTAACGTGCCTGATTTGGCATGAACTTTTTACTCCTATTAAAATAGCTTTTAGTTGAACCGCAGTTTTGAAAAAGATATTAAATCAAAGAAAGCAAAGTTTTTTTTAGTTCAAGTTTATATATATTAATTACCAACTATCTTTCAATAATCAACTACGTTTAAAAATGTCAGTTTCTTATCAACATCTGTTAGGTCCAAACACTCGTTCTAATTCAACAAATTCTTGTGCAAACTCAAGTTTATCGCTCGCATTAAATCTGGAGAGTATTACGGAGATTTCGTCTGAATCAACCCCACAGCAACGAAAACAACAACAAGAACATCAACAACAACAACTTCAACAACAATTTTTTTTCGAATCAAACAAGAACAAATCAAAGTCAACTTCATCATTTAGCGGGTTCAGTATTACCAAGCATTCCAAAGATCAAGTTCAAGCAATGAACGTACTCGAATATCTACACTCAGCTCCTTGTGCCCCACCTTCTTATAGAACCGTTAACCGATCAGGAACTAGTGCGAGATTCCCCGTTTATGAAGTACCGGAAACATATGAACTACCTGCCTATACACCTTCAGTCGAAGCTATAACTTTAGCTCTTAGAAAAGTTGAATGGTTATCACCTTATGAACCATCAGCATCAAGAAGTTGGAAGAATACGGTAATGGAATTGAACTCTACTCAAGTTAATTTTTATTCTGTTGATAATTTACCCTTAATCAACAAGATTAAACGTCATGGTTCAAAATCAAAGAACAACTATATGTTCAACTCAGTTGAACATGATTACATCGTTGATACTGTATCGAAGGATCCATCAAAATATCTTACACCGGATAAACTGATTAGATCATATACTTTACAACATGCTAAGATTGGAATACCTATTGATTATAAGAAAAGAAACTATTGCTTAAGACTAAGGTTTGAAACCGAACAAATGATTGTCCAATTTTCAAACATTGATGAAATGATTAAATGGGCAAACTATCTATCCACTGGTATTAATATCAGTTTGGATTTGGATTCAAGAGAATTGCCAAAGGATAGAACTGTACCAAGAAGAAGAAGAAATAGAAGAGCCACATCAGGTTCATCATCTGCTAATAGAAGTAGAAGTTACTCAGACACTGAACTATTTAGAAGAGAACTGTCTCCACCAATAATTGGATCGAATTCTTTTGCTAGAAGAGCAAGTATATCAAGTGAAAAATCTAAACAGCTAATTTCAAAGATTTTTGGAAGAAGAGGTAAATCTGCATCTGTTTCAAATGTTGATACAACTGAAATACCGCAAACATTCTCAGAATATCTACGTCCTGGACCTGTTTTGTCTAATACTTCAAGATCACAATCAGTATCAGTCTCATCATCCACAACAACAACTCTACAAGGGCAAAGTGAACAAGATCCTAAAAACATGCAACAAGGTGACACTATACAAGCTAACTCTAATAGAGAAGAGGACGAAGACGATGATGATTATGGCGAAGAAGAAGAGGAAGACGAAGAGGAAGAGGAAGAGGAAGAAGAAGTCACAGTAACTGATGAGGTTGAAATTCCGGATAATGAAATTCATTCAATCCGTCAACTACACGATGATTCTGACTATGATTCTGACGTTAATGATGACGAAGAGGATCAAGAACAAGATCCTCATTCCACGTCTATGAGAAAAACACAATCGACTCCTCTAACTGCATCCAAAACAACATCAAAAGGATCAACAAACCTATCACCTTTACTATTCCGAGATTTTTCATTTGGTCAACGATACACTGATTTGTATGAAGAACAAGAAGAAGAGGAAAAATTACAACGTTGGTTCCCTGATTATAAGCAAATATCAAGAAAGAAGTTTCTCAAAGATGCATTACGTTGTATTAAAATTTTACCAAATGACGAATCTTGGGTTGGTGAACCAATTGTGAGAACTTCCAAACCACCATTATTTAGAACTTGTAATGAGATTGGAAGAAGTGGAACTAAAAATAAATACGTTAAAGAATTTCATGTGGGTCCTCAAGGATTGGTTGCGATTCGTTAAGTCAAAAATATGATGTATTATACACTATTTTAATTTATTGCATCAGGAATGTTATATTTTATACCATTGTACTAATATATACCAATGTACCATTATACAAATTTTCATTACCATTTTCAAGTACAATTGTTATTCGTAGTCTCATCTTAATCATCATGTTTAACTTAAGATTTGAAACTCTAAAATTTTCTTCGGTTAATGCGCAATATGCACCCCACAATTTTAAAAAAAAATCTATCAGCCTTAAAATTCAGCCCCTATATTACACGCTTTTTTCTTTGGAATAAATCTCGTAATTGAAATGGTGCCTAAAGAAAAGACGCTTGGAGATATGAAAACTAAATGATATATCATAGTAGCTATCCATGAAAACAGGTGAATAATTGACTAATATACGCTACTACAAAGACCATTGATTGAAATCACAGATGAATGTGATATTTTGTGTAATTGTTTTTCTTTATATGAATTTTTTTTGTCTTTATCTCTGATAAAGATGATGGTATACTAAATCTAATCTCATTCAAATAAACAAATGACAAATGTTTGTAATGAGCATCTGACAAAATTACTCATAGAGCATTCTTTCTTGTCAAGTAATCAAATCTAGAATATGTATAACCAATAAATGGTAAATCTTCCTTGCTGTCACCAGGAGTAGCAGCATTGCCTTTATTCTGTTCTCTTTGTCTTTCGGCTTTAGAAATAGCTGGATTTTCAGGAATGTCCTCTAGTTCATCAGTTGGGAAAAATCTAGTATCTGTTATACTCTTCAATTTAGGAATGAATGGAGCATCAACGTTTCTAATGGTATTCCAATCAACACCCCTAAAAAATGGATGTGCCTTAATTTCTGCAGCACCACCATGTCTACCTAATCTTTGATCCGAACTTGTTAACAGTCTTCTAATCAAATTCTCAGCTTCTGGACTCAGATGAACATCATCAGGGAATTGTAAAGTTTGTTGGAAATTTAAGATTTTTCTATAAGTCTCTTGTGGAGTTTCTGAACAAAATGGTGGCCAACCAACTAAACATTCAAACATAATCGTACCTAAAGACCACCAGTCACATTCTTGACCATAACCTTGATGTATGAAAATTTCCGGAGCAATATAATCAGGTGTACCAACTGTAGAGTAGGCCATTAATCTTCTAGATTTTCTCCACGTTTGAATTTGTTGTCTATTGGACATTGTTAAATGAATTGCATCAACCATCATTGTATTTCTTGATCCTGGTTCATTCAACTGTTGAGGCTGTTGTAATTTACCTTGAGGCTCTTGTTGTAATAGTTTCTTATAATAGTTAGAATCATGGGTTTTATGGAAACCTGTTGATAGCCCAAAATCTGAGAGTTTGATATGACCACGAATATCGATTAATATGTTATCAGGTTTAATATCTCTATGAATGAATCCTAGTTTATGAATGGCTTCAATAGCTAAAACGCATTCAGCCATATAAAACCTTGTGATATCTTCTGTGAATATTTGCCATCTAATAAGCATAGTCATTAAATCACCACCTGGTAAAAATTCCATTATTAAATACAAATATTGAGTATCTTGAAAAGAATAGTATAACGATACAACCCAAGGTGAATCACTTCCAGCCAAAACATCTCTTTCTGCTTTAACATGAGCAAGTTGATCCTTTTTATACATTTCAGATTTCAACAAAGTTTTCATGGCATAAATTTTCCCAGTATCTTTCTTTTGAACCAATCTAACTTCACCAAATGCACCTTTACCAATAACTTTAACAGTTTCAAAATCATCTAGTGATAATCTTGTTCTCCTTAGTCTTAAGAACTGAGATTCTTTTCTACCTAAAGATTGAAGTTGTCTATTCTTACGTTCATCTGAACCTTCCTCAGTTTGAAGCTTATGTTCTAAATCAACACGTCTTTGATTTCTTTCAACTGCATGAGTAACACTCATCTGATAGTAGTTCTCTATACGCAGTTTAACTGCAGCAGCTTTATCTTGAGTATATTTTTTATAGGTGTCTGGTCTTCTTTCAAAATAAACATAGTTGTTGTTCTGTTGTTGTACAACATTGTTTAATTGAACCGGTTGAATTTTGTTATTACTATCAAAAGCATTCAAATTTGTTCTTGAAGCTAATGAACTAGTGTTCGAGAGTACGGGAGTCAAGTTGTTATTACTTCTAATGCTTCTAGTTGGAGATGTAGGTACTTGTGGTTGATGGAATTGTGGACTTTGCGGTGCTTGTTGTTGAGCTTGTTGTGGATGAGAAAATTGCTGGTATGAGTGAGTTGAGAAGTTGCTCGCTTGACCAGGGGATGAACTGTACTGATTTGTATATGCTGCTGGGGGAGTCGATGGTACTTTAACAGGAGTTGATGGCGGAGGCATGGTGTTTTGCATATTCAAAAATTGCTGTTGCTGTTGCTGTTGTTGAGTTTGTTGTTGAGTTTGCTGCTGCTGCTGTTGAGCCTGGGCCTGGGCCTGAGCTAGTGCTCGTTGCTGTTGGTATAGTTGATCCTGCTGCTGTTGAAACTGTTGCTGATGTTGCTGTTGGAACTGCTCTTGAAGCGATTGATGTGAATTCTGATGTTGCATGTAGTTAGCGCTAAACTGACCTGGCGGCTGAGAATATCCCTGCTGTTGTTGTTCACCATTGTTATGCTGCTGATAGTGGTGATCTGAAGCGTACATCTTTGCCTCACCAAACTATTTCAAAACTTCCTAATGCTTTGTACGTGGTTCTCAATTTATGTTTTATGTTTTGAAACGAATTGGCTCTATGTCTCTGTGAGGTTAAAAAAATCCCGATTTGATCTTGATTTGGATCAAATTCTTTTAAGGCTTTTGCTTTTGGTAATTGAAGAATTCAGTAGTTGTTCCTTTCGAGAGTTTGTACTCAGCAAAGTCTTCAAGTTATTATGATTAGCAGTAATGAAATGATTTGGTTGATATTGAAATTGTAGTTGTATTTGTTAATTTTATATATATATAAAAATTACGATTGTTTTGGTTTTGGGAATTTTTCTTATTGGAAACTTGTTATGATTATTATTTTCTGCCAAATTCAAACAAAAACAGTGAAGTTTCATCTTCCCAAATTTTTTTTTTTCAAATTCTCTTCAACTGGATAATTTTTAGTAAATCTTTTGGTGATATGATATAAGTTTCGCGTTTTTCTATGGGTCGAACATCAGCAAAACCGCCCCTAGGTCTCGCTGGTACCATGTGTGCCTGGGGGGATGGCGGTTTAAGCTAAATTTAAGCAGGGTTAGACGAATACTTAATTACCAAGTAATTGTCTCCGAGGGTTAAACAACATAATGTTGATCATTATAGTTTATAAATTGAGATTAGAATTGTAATAGTTAGCCAGTAACCACTACAATAATTTCATATTACTGCTTTATTGAAACAATCACTGTTTTTGCTTTCTGTAAATTTTCATATGTTTTGATCCAATTTTGACCAAATTTAATTTAAATCTTTGAAACTGCCATTTAAAATGTAAAATATTAACTAAAAAATTACTACTACAACAACTAATATTCTGTAATACGTTACATTAATGTGATATACAAATCCCCCTTTTTAATAGAAAACCATTTGATAAAATTGTAGCAAAATACGCTTGATATAATTGATTTCTTTTTTTTAAAAAGCTTAAAATTGTAAAGCAGCACCTTTTTGTTTTTTGTCACCACCTAATTCGAAATGTTTACAACGTTTTAAAGATAATTGAGCTTTGGTTTTGCAAACAACACATTCAAGACGTAAGACAACTTTTTTAGTAGTTTTAGCCTTTTTGTGGAAAACTGGTTTGGTTTGACCACCGTAACCGGATTGTTTACGATCATAACGACGTTTACCTTGAGCGAACAAAGAAGCTTTACCAGCTTTGTATTGGGTAACTTTGTGTTGGGTATGTTTACGACATTCTTTACCCTTACAGTAGGTTTTTCTGACTTTTGGAACGTTAACTATAATTATAATGTTAGTATGAAAAAATCTTTACTAATGATACATTCAGTATCTTTGAAAGAGGTAGTGTTGAGTATAAAACTTTTGAGTATTATGTCGTAGTAAGAACAGATGAATTAGCTAGACTCTAGATTATAATCTTGGTTATATCTTATAAAATTGTGATAAAGGGAATGACCATTAACTGACTCCTCACTCTTGTAGTCATCTTGTAGAACGTCTGAAATCATGACTGATAATTCACCCGAATGTTCCCTAGGGGTAGACAGAACTTGAATGCTTTATTTGATTTGATAGAATTGTTATTTCATTGATATAAGGCCTTAGATGATCAATGTTTCAAGTGTTCAGTCAGTCAGACAACTCATCATATCAGTGAATGACATGTCCAGTGATTGCTTGAATCGAATGCTATGTCTGTACTTTCGTTACTCTTTATGATGATGAAATTCACAAAAACTTTCGATTATAGGTTCAAGTGGATAATGGTAAAATCTGTTTGCTTCTCTTGTACTCTACTCATTCATTCTATGTTCTAATGACTCTTTCTATCCTCTTTCTTCTAATGAATATGTGGAACGTACCCATTGTTACTGATGATTTATGTCTTTATTGTAGCTAAACAAACAACTCTTCTTTTATTAATAGTACAATGTTGTAATAGAAATTTTAACACTTTTAGTGATAATTGGAAAATTGGTGAGACCTTGTGTGAAAGAGAGAGAGCAGACACTAGAAACTCTCTGCTGTTTAGATATGATAACATCCGTACACCTTCTGAGTCTACCTTCTTTTTTTTTTTTTCAAACTCTGGGAGAAAAAAATAGCCATGTGCTTATGTAAGCTAAAGCCGCATTTAAAAGAGTTTTTGCTATGCATTTTCTATAATTGTCACGAGCAGCAGAAAATTTTGAAAAAAAAACACATCCGGACATTTGAAAGTCACAGAAAAAACACGCACCCTGCCTTACATCACATGATTTGCACAAAAATAAAAAGCCCTACAATTTCACATTTTTGGCGATTTTTTTTTTTATTTTTTTTTTTTTGATCTGTTTTCGATTTAATGTTTACATTTCAATTTTTTTTGAGTACAAAAAAAGAGAGAAAGAAAATTTAAATATGTAACTAAAAAAAAAAAAAAAAAAAAAAAAAAAAAAAAAAAAAAAAAAAAAAAAAAAAAAAAAAAAAAAAAAAAAAATTAAAACTAAAAAAGAAAAAGTAAAACAGACTTGAGAAACAAGCGCTATATTTAGATTGATGATCTATAAGAAAGTTTGAAACTTCAAAAAAGCTCTAAATCCATTTTTGAAGACTCAAAAGTGATCATCACAATCTCTCTCAGATATACATTTTGATACTACCAAGAAACCGCTATTACATCATCAACATCATACCTTCTTTTGCTTACTACCGCGACCATTTATTGATCTAAGGTACCTTGTTCTTTCCGAGTTGTCAACTTTTAAAGATTTAAATAAAGTAAGGCTGTCACCCAGTTACCAAAGAAAAAAAAAAAAAAGGGTAGATCTTATAACGTTACGTTACTGTTAACATAGATAAGGCTCTGCATTTGTACACATCATGGCTTTTGGTGATTTCAACTATATCTGTAATCAAACAGCTCTACCCTTGTGTCAAGTGGTTAGTCCTACAAAAGGTGAAGTTTATGATTATTTGAACAATGGAATACTACCTTTATGTTATGCAAGATCGATTGAACTAGCGAATACCATGATATTCCAAATTGGTAATGCATTTGTCAACATTGGTGCGCTATTTCTTCTTATCATCATCATCTATAACATTAGATCTAAATATACTGCAATTGGACGTCTTGAAATGTTATTTTATTATCATATAGTGCTGGCACTAGTAATATGTTCCTTAGTTGTTGACTGTGGTGTTAGTCCACCTGGATCTGCATCATTCCCATATTTTGTTGCATTACAACTTGGTATAACTTCAGCTTCATGTTGGTGTTTAATGATTTGTGGATTTTTAGGTTTTAGATTTTGGGAAGATGGTTCTACAAGATCTTTATTATTTATTAGATTCACATCTTTTATAATTGGTGCTTTAACTTTTGTAATTGCATTGTTAACATTCCAAGATTGGATTAAAAATGGATCAATGAATCGTTCCAATACATTAGGATTATTTATCGTTGCATATATTTTAAATGCAATCTTTTTATTGACTTTTGTCATTTCTCAAGTTGTTTTAGCATTGTTTCTATTGAGAAATTATTGGGGAGTTGGTGTCATTGCATTAACAGTGTTTTCATTTATCATTGGTCAACTTTTAACATATGTATTTTCAAGACGTATTTGTGAAGGTGTTAAACATTATTTGGATGGTTTATTCTTTGGAAGTCTTTGTAACTTGTTTTCAATTATGATGCTGTATAAATTTTGGGACATGACAACGGATGATGATTTAGAATTTAGTATCAGTATAAATACAGATGGTGAAGTGATTTATGATAAATAAATCGTTTCTTCAATTACAAGTTGCAATCAATTATGAGATGAGAGTGTAGCCTTGATATTTTTTACCTTTGATTGATTTATTCAGTACCATTTCCTTCAATAGTCACTCGAGCAATTTTATTTACAAACAGAAATTCTCTGTGAGCTTTTAAGGCTGAATATTGGGAACTTTTTTGTCTTTTATCTAAGCTTTGTGTAATATTTCCCATTGTTAAAGAAAATTAAATTATTTTGACACATAACTTGTCAAATAACAAAAATCGGTTACAACATAACAACACGGCGCTTAAACTGAAGTTCGGTCAGAGTTGGTAGTTTTAATTGAGAGTTGATAGCTGTCGTTGACACCTTTTAAATTGATCTATACTTGTTTGATTTTATGGAGAAATCAATACAAGATTCCATTAAAACCTGTCATTTGAATACATAAAAATGCCCGCTCATATCGTTAGACAAATACGTCAGACTAAAGTTGTGAGAAGAGAAGTTCCCGTTAGATCTTTAGTTCGTAATGATGTTGATTACTCTTTTTACCCTCAATTTGAGACAATGATTAAAGCAAGAGGTGTGGATTATGATCCTATACAAACAAAAGCTGCATATAGAATGTTTTTTGAAATGTTGAAAGAAAAGCAACAAGATCCATCTGGTATTGCTAATTTGTTCAAGTTGACTTCGTTAAACACAGAGGATATTATGAAGATGTCTCATGACGAGTGTACAAAACTGTTAGAAACTTTTAAAGAGATTGGAAATGGTACAACATCTTTGGTTATGGAAATTCCAGATCTTCTAATGCCTAAAAATCTGGTTGCCTCTTTGATGAAGGAATTTTTACCTCAACTTGAAGAGTCAATTTCCAGTAAATTCGACATTGAAAAGACAATTAAATATGAATCAACAGAAAATAATGGTACGAAAATTGTCCTTGAAGCTAACTTCAAGACAAAGAATAAGCAGTTAACTCTATCAACTAATAAATCAAAACCTCCAAAGACGATAGTTGGAGCACCAATGGAATTTGAGCCAGATAATGTTTGTTTGTTTTGTGAATTTCACGATGTATTTGGAAGACATCCAACTTATCTTATGAAAGCATATGAGAAAAAGTTGAAAGAGCTAGATGGTGAGCTTGATAGTTATACCAATGAGCCTAAACAGACAAAATCGACTAACAAGGAAAAGAAGAAGAAGTCTAAAAGGAAGAAACTGACATGATTTTTTGGCTGAATATCCCACAAAAATTGTGGTAGGAGCTGTTACTACCAACCATTCCACTACTGTAGATGCTAATTTAATGATACCAATGACTTGCATGTAAAATAAACTTATGATAAAATCTTGCCTAACATTTTATGAGTAGTAGAGTCAATCATGACAGCCATTACACTAGGAAAACAAATAGAATGATCAAGAGCGAAAAACCAAAATACCATTAGCTTTTGCCTAACGATGTCGAAACTAATCCTAAACACTTTACCTAGTGATCTACACACAACTACCCTAGCTTGATCTTTATTCTTGATGTAAATGCTAGCCATCAAAAGTTTATAATCAAAGGACAACATTGTATCCGCTCATTCTTTCTTCTTTACTCGTTTTTGATTCTTTAGGGGCATTTTCTTTAATTAACGACAATCTCCTACTTTGGTTAAAGCCCACTTCAAAATATATCGAGCGGTTATCAAACCCTAGATTCGAAAAGTATGAAGTGCTATTTCTCCATTGTCTACTTATGATATGTGGCCGATCTCATGATTTATCGCATTCTTTCTTTTGATTATAACAAAGCTTGAAAAGTGGCGTGTGAATTTGTATAAACGTTATCCCTGCAACTTTATAACTCGATGGAGGCTGATAATTCTCTTTAGATTCATGGAGTGGATCTTGCCTGGCTGAAGTTGATCGTTACATTTCCACAGAAGAGAACCTCAAAGAGAACGCTAGCAGTGCCAAACCGCATATTTTCACTTCATCAATTAGCGGAGAAATTTGAGCGTCATTAGTTCATGTAAGTAGTTGCCCAATCTTCCTCATCGCCGACTGGATTTGGACTTGTATTGTGTCTTGAGATTTGCCTACGAGTGCATCATTACGTGCTGACCAGCAGCCTGAAGAAATCTACGCTGATTTCTAGTCTGATGCTCTTAGTTGATGGACAGATGTCACTTTACCTTCTTTGATCATAGTTGGCAATATAATTTCCTGATTCGGTAGAGCCAACCATCTTTCTTCTCGGAGATAATAAATTCCCGAACATTACATGCATGTGCATCTCTACTTAGATCTTCCATATTAGGTACGAAAAAAACCAAACGGAAATTCCCTAATGAGCTTCCATCATCAAAATAGGTAATCAACCAGCTTGAATTTTTCAAATATTCCTATTATACCATATTGTATCTGACCAAGAGAATCATGTCTACATGAGCGAACTTTATATTAAACACATGGAAACTTCTCTAAATGGAAGATTACCAACCATCTTTTTCTCTAGTGCATTCGAGGTTCGAAAATTGATGTCATCTACTGAGGTGAAGAACAACAACTCGCCATGTATTTCACGTTTTCATGCTAAATTACTGTGTTAACTAAACATCACTGGGGGGCTTCAACTTCTGCGTCACTCAGTGCTGGTTTGCTCTTGCAAGAACCTTGTTGCTCAGGTTTGTGTTCAACTGTCGATTGATTGCAATGAATTATATAAGGAACGAGAAAGTCTCAATATTATTTTTTTAAGTTTAGTTTAAAACCATGTTCATCAGCTTGCCATCAAAGTATCAAATAAGCTAAGATATCATTATATCCCATTAAAGAATAGATTACTTTTAATCAAAACCAACTTTTAAGTCACTCATTAACAAACTTACAAGCACTCCAACTTATTGTCTTTCATTTATTGTGCTCCAATTAACTTTAATCCACTCTTTTAAACCATATTTGAACTTTCTTAATCACTAATTATAGATTAAGTTCCTTACAACAGGTAAAATAACTACAAAATAATAAACAAAAACATACACCTCTTAACCTTAAAAAAAAATTTATGATGCTCTTCGTCAAATGTTTGTCCGCTTTGGCTTTATTAGCCCTTACCAATTCTGCCCCGGTTCCATTAGCAGCTCCAGCAGCTAAAGATGCTCAGTCATCAGTTTTCAGTTACGACGTTGTTAACGTTGATGGTTCTAACCAGCAATCCACCTCAAGTGTTCAATTTGGTGGTGACTCGAACGATTCAAACACAGTTGGTGTTGCTGAACCAACAACAACTGGAACCGTTGTTGAATCTTTGACTTCAGTCAATATCGTTACTGGTACTTCTATTGTTGATCAATCAACTACTACTCAAACCATTGGGTACACTTCGACTTCAACTACTACCATTCCAGGTAAAAAGAGAACTGTTTGGGTCACTGAAACTGCTGGCCAACAAGGAGATTCTACATCTGCCGTTGAACCATCCACCACTTCAATTCCTTCTACAATTACATCTGCAGCTGAAGCAACTTCAGCTCCAATTTCTATTCAAAACAAGGCTGCAGAAGAAAGAACTTTGACTGTCATTGATGGTACTACTTACATTGTTTCAGTTGTTCGTAGTACAATTATAACAGCTACCACTTATACTTCTTTGTCCACTTTCACTTCAACCTATGGTACTAGTGTTTCTGTTGGTGTTGCAACAATTGAATCTGTCTCAACTATTCCATCATCAACAGTTGCTGTTGCTCCTACTGCTGAAACCTCATCTGCCGAACCATCTTCCACTGATACCCCATCATCATCCACTTTGAGCAGCACCTCAAGTTCCACTGCAGTTGTATCTTCATCATCCGTTGCAGCTGTGTCTTCAAAAGTTGCCTCGTCATCAACCACTGAAGCCGCTTCCTCTTCAACTACATCAGCTGTCCAATCTACTTCTTCAACTATCTCCCCTTCAACCACTTCCACTTCCACCTCTGCCAAGGCCACTAGCATAAGTTCTACTTCCAGTACTTCTTCTAAGGCCACAAAGACTACTTCCAGCTCAAAGATAACGACTGCTCCAGTTTCATCTTCATCTTTATCAGAATCTGGTGTTCCATACACCACCATTACTACAGATGGTGTTTGTGAAATTTACTACGATGATCTCTACTACGTCAGTGGGTCAGATGCCTTAAGTGCTTCTTCAACAACTACAATCACAAGTATAGTATACGCTACTATTTCGCTAAACTGATGTGTTTATTGTTTGAATCCCTTATGGTATACACCACTTTAATGACGTTTATGAATTTATTTTATCTTTTTTTTTTTACCTTTTTGTTCTTTTGACAAACATGGTTGAAATAACCAAGGAGACCTTAGTTGGTTCTTTTCTTTGTATACTTCCCTCACCATTACCTCGAACCCTTTATGCTGCTGAAACAAGCACTCTGTTGGTTCATATAATATTACAGATTTTTAATAGACTTTTAATTAATATGTAGAATTCTGTTTGTACACTACAACTATAGAATAAGAGAATTAATATGTTGCAGATTTGTCTAAAGCATTGGGGTTCCCTGTGTAAATCCATGAATTTGAATGACCTTCTTAATCTCCTGATCCCTCAAGACTAATGACATACATAACAGAACAGTAGAGCACTCTGGTAAATTGGTGATACTATCTTTTTCCTCGCCATTAGGAACTTCAACCATCTTCACATCACCGTGCTTAAACATCCATTTTTTGGGTATCGTTGAAGAACCACTATTACTGAACCTTGCCACAGGTGGATAGATTGATTCGTTAGCCAATGGATCTCTGGCAACTTTAGTCACTAGAGAAGGTGATGGTTTTGATTGTTCATCTGCTAATTCCACTTCATCTATGAATGAAGGCGAATCATCGTTGATTACTAACAATTTGAAAAAACCAGAACCACTTGTTGATGATAGAGGTGTAGTACCTATCCATCTTAGTCTTGTGTGCCTGAAAATAGTGTCAGTGTATGTTGATTTAGCGTTAGTCATTAGAACAATTTCAAAGTTTTCTAAATCATCAGTATTGGTGTTCCCATTTGGATAGAACTTTAAATTGTATTTAACATTACCATCATTGAAAAACTTGAAATAAACCTTACAATATTCAAATTTTGTCCTTTCTAGATATTCGTTCTCATTCTTACATTGATCATTAGAATTTGGTGGCTTGAACTTGTAAAAAATCATAATGGGGCTATTTTTTTTAAATGAACTCCATCTTGGAGCTAAAAAGTGTAATATGGGCGTTCCTAAACCTCTTTTGCGTAATTCTATATGGACATTTCTATTCTGTGATCTAAACAAGGAAAGAGCTTCTTCAGATGGGAAGACATATGTACCCTTTTGGAAAAGTATTGAAACGATTGGAAAAGTTCTAATCTCGCTATATTCAGAGAAGCAATGTCCTAATATGTGTTCGGCAACAGTAACAGCTCCTTGAGAAAACGTCGATACGTTTGATAGTGAAGCTGAATCTGGAACATGGTTATTACGATCAAATGAGAAATTGTTATCCCCGATTAAGGTATCTTGACTTTTGGATCCTGTTGGCCCTAGTTGTGCGAGAGGTCCTAATGATCTGGGGATTGATCTATTATTATAGTTGCTGGAGTGGTTATTGTTATCGTTGCTGTAGTTAGTGTCATTGTGATGGTGGTTTCTCAAATGTGATATGAGTAGGGCAGGCATAGCTCTTATACTGTTGTCTTTGGGTCAGTTTTGAAAGGAGGATTGTCCTTCTTAATTGTCCTTTTAAGAGTATGACGTATAAAGAGTTTGTATGCTTTTGGCTTGCTTCTTCTGCGTTAGTCCAAATGTTAAAATCTGCACATTGTAAAAGCCTTACAATTTACCTCGGTAAATAATTTTGAATCTTATTGAAAAAACATTCACGTGACTTCTAAAACATCAGTCCAAATCCGTCAAAATGAAAAATTTCGTGATTTTGATCATTTAAAGAAATTCTGAAATTTTTAGCGTGTTTTTGTTTTTGTTTTTAAAAACTTTGTTTATAGGGCGTTTTTCTCGTTTGTTATTATTTACGCCATAAAAAAAAAAGGGAACAGAAAAGCATCCTTTTCTTCATTTTGTTTCATCAACAGCCTTATCATCGTCCTCGGGTAGCTCCTTGTATTTTATAACTAACGCTTTAGAAGGAGGAACGTATTTATAAGAATGCCAGAACTCAAGCTTGAACAACAACAATCCACCACGGTACAAGACGTCATTGATATCTATGACGAGAGTGCCCCCGTTAGTCCCACCGATGAGATCTCAAGTGGTAATACTACATCCGGTACGACAATCATTAAGAACGAACAAGAAATAGTTACAGATCAACAAATTGATGATTTGTTAAAAGAAGTTGAGCAGATAAGACAGACAAGTCCTATTAAAGTGATTGAAAAAAGAGATAACGTCAACAATGACTCCAATGAGTCTACTCCGGATTCTACAATGTTATCCACAAATGGGAATAGTTCTATAGAATCATTGAAAAAGGATGAAGAAGAAGGAGAAGAAGAAGACTTTGTTCCTGAACTAATAACGAACTCTGGTGATGGTATTAAACAAGAATCAAACCCTTCCATACCAAAATCTATTTCACAGGCATTGCTCAGTTCAGGATTAAAAGTCACTAAAATACGTAATAAAGAAGTGCCACCAAAATTTATTGGATTAAAACAACCACCAAATCCTAAAACAACTAAAAAATTTGAACAACTACAATATAAAGACTATGAATTGACTAAAAAAATTCAAAAGTTAAATAAAGAGATTTACTATCTTAAAAATTTAATTGAAACTGCTGGAATTTCATCAGATTTAACTGAATTGAGAAAGCTAAGATATGCCATTGAAAAATTAGAAGAATATTTAGATCAAAAGGAAAAGGAGAAATATGAAATTGGAATGCAATTAACAAGAGCTGTTCGTAAAAGAATAGATAGTGGAGAAAGTGGAGAGTTTTGGGTTAATTAGATACCATTTCCATTAAATCTATAGAAAGACAAATTTGCTTACTTATGTATATCTACAATGTAAAAATATAATATAAGACAAGTGCATTGTAGTCTAATAAGTAGATTTAAAATGAACGACTTTTTTCATCCAAGATTTCACCTTCAACACTGTAAAATCCTAAATCTCTTCCTAAATATTTCTTCCCATTTGGTTCATAAAGTGTACAATTTTCATAACGTGGAACGTAAAGATGTAAAGAAACAGCAATATCCTTTGGATGATTATTTCTCATTTGATGTAATCCTATATTATCAGTTATGTATGCAACAGAGTTCAAAGGTAGTTCAGTAGTTCTTTTGATAAGTAAACTTTTTTCAATTTGCTTATCATTCAATGGTGATGTTAACGTTGGGTCAATGGTATCATTTTCATAAAGTTGTTCATGAATGGTACCTTTTAAAATCTTAACAAAACAGTTTGAGGCAGGATGATCATGGATTTTAGAACTTTTACCAGGTTCCCAAACCAAGATTAATAGATTAGCTATATCAGAGATCTTTGTTACCAAGTTTCTTGTATAGCCATGTTCTTTTAAATCTCTTAGTGCATAATTAGCCCATTGTTCTTCATTTGAAACATAATAGCGTAATAAATTTAAAGTTGTTCTAACATCAACATCATCTTTATCCTTAGCATCTTTTAAAGTAAGCTTTAGGTCTTTTATTAAATTTTGGAAAGTATTTTCAGATTTAACCATGGAGAACTTGGAAGTTGAATAAAACCGTATTTTGTTAATACAATGAGTACTAAGTCTTAATTGTCTAGTTGAAATCTTATTCGTGATTGAATAGAGACATTTTGCAGAAAGTGCTCTGTTTATAGCCCTACTGGACATCATGCTGTCTCTCTCAAGAATCGACTGGGTGAAAGAATAAATGTTCTCGATGTTTAAAAGCTATTAGTAGGACTAAGAATTTTCAAGGATCAAAATTTATGTGTCAGTTGTGAAAAAAAAGCCTAGAGATTTTTAATTCACCTATTTTTTTCTTTCTTTTTTTTTTGGGTTTTAGCTTTAGAAAAGTCTTTTTAGTCTCTAATCGCTTATCTTATCAGGTTTGTTGAACGTTTTAACTTGAACCTGGAAATTTATATCGAGAAACAGCCAAAGATGATTTGATTGAAGTTTTTACAAATGAAACAGAATGGATTTTACAAATGAAAGAGAACGGATTAGATATTTATATAATCTAGCGATTTTAGGGTATTTCAAAGTCCTGAATCTGACTTAAATGCCATTTCATTACATGTTTTTATTTGACAAATACCATACGATTAAAGATAAAATCATACCAATAACCTAGTAACTAACAAGGTTAGAAAACTTGCTAATAGGTTAGTGAAAACCCGTACAATAAGGTGGATATTTTACAAGCGCACCTTCACCTATGATCAAGATCAGAGTCAAATTTTCGGGCTTTAAACATTGATCCGGAGTTTGAACGAATCTCGCGTAGAGACTAAGGCTACCCTCGTAATTATACATAATGTATCTATCATCACGTGACTATATTTGTTTTCCATATCCATTCCGACCCATCATTTTGTTCTTGTTCTTTTTGATTCGAATAAATTCTACAACTAATTGGAAAAAAAAAAACCACTGGATTTATGATGAGTAAATGTCAAAAATTGGTTGGTTATATTTAATAATAAAGTAGAGAGTTGGAGCATACACAATCAATCACATTTTATCAAATTGATCAAATATACTAGTTCATTTATTTCTACCCACAGACAACTTGATATTCATTCATCTTGAATTGCTTTGTTGTAATACCTTCTGAATACAAATACATATACATGGCCATATAAATATTCTTAGCTAACTTTGAATCAAACTAATATGGCAAAGAAGATACTTTCTCAGTTAAACGTTGTGCAATCGTCCATCAACAGACTTTCAAAAAGATCACTCTTCACAGTACCTAGGGCCACAACTACTACCAGTACCAATACCAGTACCAGCACCCACGCCTCCGTCATCGCTTCTTCCTCATTCATATGTCAAAATCGTAGATCAAGAACATTCACACCAAGTTTTTCAAATACAAGCAAAAGACAATTTCATTCTTCTTCTAAATGTCAGATTGATGATCCTTACAAGATATTAGGTGTGAATAAAGATGCATCATCTTCAGAGATTAAGAAGAACTATTATAAACTAGCTAAAAAATACCATCCAGATATTAATAAAGAAGATGGAGCAGAACAGAAATTCCATGATATTCAAGGTGCTTATGAAATTCTTTCAGATGCTGAAAAGAAACAACAGTACGATCAATTTGGATCGGCTGCTTTTGATTCAAATGGTTATTCTCAACAACCAGGTGGTGGGAACCCATTCAGTGGTGGATTTGGTGGTGGGAATCCATTTGGTGGTGCTGGAAATCCATTTGGTGGAGCTGGAGCTGGAGGATTTAATATCAATTTCGAAGATCTATTTGGTCAAGCATTTAGAGGTTCTGGACAAAGTTCATATGCTTCTGAATTTAAAGGTTCAAACATTGAAATTTTGAAAACAATTACATTAAAAGATGCAGTTTTCGGTATTAAAAATTTGAAAGTTAACTATACAGCTTTAGACGGTTGTAATACTTGTAATTCAACTGGTTTGAAAAGAGGTGCTAAAAAATCAACTTGTCAAACTTGTGGTGGTACTGGATCTCAAGTTCATTATACTCAAAATGGTTATCAAATGGCTTCAACTTGTATGAAATGTGAAGGTAGTGGAGTCATCATAAATGCATCTGATGCTTGTAAGACTTGTCATGGTGAAGGTGTTAGTCAAGATTCAAAATCAACCGATGTTGATTTACCTCCAGGTTTATTAGATGGTCAAGCTTTAAGGTTATCTGGATATGGTGATTCTCCAAGAGTTACTACAGGACCTGGAATTCATGTACGTAAAGGTGATTTAAACATTAGAATTAGAATCAAATCTGATCCAAGATTTCAAATTAAAGGTGCTGATATCATTTATAAAGCTGAAATTCCATATACAACTGCTGCGTTGGGTGGTATTGTTGAAATTCCAACTGTTGATGGACCAACTATCAGACTAAGAGTCAGTGCAGGTACTGAATCAGGTAGAACTTCATCCATCTCGAACAAAGGGTTCCCAAGACGTAACAACATAAACGATCGTGGTGATTTAGTTGTTCAATTTAAAGTCAAGATTCAAAGACCCTCATCAGCTGCTCAAACGGCACTATTAGAAGCTTTAGCCGATCAACTAGGTGATCAAACTGCTAAACGTACTGATGTTTGGAAATCTGAAAACTCAACAAATACAACAAGGGATAACAAAAATGTTGAAGAAGGATCTACAGAAGAAGACCATCCATCAAATTTAAAAAAGATTGAAAACTTCTTGAGTGAAGCCTTTAAACGTATTACAAAGAAAAATGAAGGTGAGAAATAGACAAACATCATAGAGTAATAAGGAGCAGAAGACTCATTTTTTTTTCAATATGAGCTTTTCTGAAAAGAGGTGTGCATTGTGTATATAGTACAGTTCTTTAATCATTGTAAATAAACAATTGGTGATTATTTAGATATGATTGTAAATTCTTTCTTATACGCGTTAAGTTCTTAGGCCAGTGACCCAGTTTACTTGACTAGCGCATCATAAGTTCTAGAAGTTAAGCAAATGCATATATTACGCAATATCATGCAGACTTGGCACAGTAAAGAACGATTAAAAGTCCTTACAAAGTTGAAAAAAAACACGATATAAAATTTTGTCATTCGTCCCTTTTTTTTAAAACATAAAGTTTATGGACGCGCTAGTGTTTATTTTAACTTATTTTTGGCATGAATTTCATTACGGTGTTTTTTGGCACTTTTCGCGATTGACAATTTCGTGAGAAAAGATCAACATTGGGACTGAGCCCATCTCTTATAAAGTAAAGCCATAACCAATTTTTTTGCTTTTGAGTCAGACTTTAAGCCTAAATTGTAACGAATTGAAAAGGAAAACAGTCAATCAACACCAAATAGTATTTGTGATTCATTCGCTTTATTATCAAATACAACTCTACATTTCACTTTCGTTAATTTCACCAGCTTTAATGTTCATTTATCACCTGTTCTTTTTTTAGACCCATAACAACTATCAAACACTAAGAAGAAGAACAAGTTAAAAAGTCTCTGCGAAGAGCTTTGTTATCCATATTTGATCCCATATATTCTTTCAAGACACCTGCATTCAACTAACCACTGCGTTCGCTACTTTTGTTCTTAACAATAAGGCTATAAACAGTTTCGTATCCCCACATACCCTCCTGAAACATGAGCAAGTCTTCCACTGCCCATGGTGTTTTGGGTATGGAAGATGGTTTTGACGATGTTGATATTGACAATGTTGGTGAACTAACAACAGACAAGAAATATCCTGCTCACTCATCCCTCAGTTATCTATACAAGAAGAACGGTAGACCGATGAATCCGTTCAACCATTCCACAAGCTCAGTCAATAATAGATCGTTCCATTCCTTGTTGAACAACAATTCTCACGATAATTTTTCTGAACATGAAAGAGTCAAAAGACTGAATACTGCTTCAACGCCTAAAAAATCCTGTTCCGATGATCAAAGGATCAGTAGACCAAGTTATTCACCTTCTAAAAAATTGAAGAAACATAGAGAGATGAAAAGGGAAGATTTGAACGAGATGGGTAACGTTGGAGATTCTGATGATGACGAGTTGGATGATTCCACCATTATATTTGACGTTCCATTATCTCAATCATTAGTTCAACTGACCACGCATCAAAAACTGATCCATCCAAAACTAATGTCATTGTCATCTGATACGACAAAGAGCTCATCAATTATGAGTTATGATCATCATCAAAGTGATCAAGATTCTGATATAGAATTTGATGTCTTGACTAAAGATGCTAAAAGATTAACATATGAATTTAGTCAAAGTAAGTCGATCTTAACCGTTCAAGAATCTCAACTGAGAAGGCATATTCTATCAAATATTGAAAGACCAATGAGTTTGGATGGTGATTTACCAAACAGTAAAATCAAGGAAAAGTTGATATCAAGAACTAGACCAAGTCATCTTCCTCCAAAGGATAAGAAAGAGGCAATTAAACACCTAAAGCAATTGAAAGAATTTAAGACCAAAGCAATTCAGAATGAGATTTGGTTAGAGAAGGCAAAGTTAAAAGAAATTCAAGAAAGACAAAAAATTCAACTCAGTGATTTGAAAACATGGGAGAATGAAATTTTACCAAATTTCAAAACAAAGATTCAGATGAGTTCAACAAGAGAATTATGGTGGAGAGGTATCCCACCAACATTGAGAAAATCTGTATGGGTTAAACTAATAGAGTTGAATAAAACAATCGAACCAAAGGCATTATACGATCTAAGAAAGAAAAGTATAGACTTTATAAGGAATGGTAACTCTTCGATATTGGATCAGATAAATACTGATATTTCAAAGGCATTCCCAGATTTGGGTGTATTTCAAAGCGCACCTTACAAGGAAGATTTACAACTAATATTAGTCCTATGTTATCATCATCGTGGTACATACGATTCATCGATAACGAACTTTGCTGCTGTCCTACTTTATAACGTTCATTCTGTTAATGATACATTCGTTGCTTTAACAGTATTACTGCAAAGACATCTATTGAAGTCCTTATATAAAGATCAACTTG
Source organism: Taiozyma peoriensis (assembly GCA_030574875.1). NCBI lineage: Eukaryota > Fungi > Ascomycota > Saccharomycetes > Phaffomycetales > Wickerhamomycetaceae > Taiozyma > Taiozyma peoriensis. Next base: position 46,272 of record JAJMFM010000005.1, read on the forward strand.
CAGATTTCCAAGAAGAAGCAAAATCATTTCTTCGAGTTTTTGCGAAAAAGATCCCAAGGCTATATAATCACTTTCATGAAGTTGTTAAAATCCCACCTGAAGAATACTTGATACCTTTACTTAAACCACTCTTCTCCAATGTTTTCTCTATGGATGTATGCTCGTCCATTTTAGATGTCTATATTTTTGAAGGGGATTCAATCCTTTGGAGATGCATATTGGGGTTATTTGAAAAGATTGGATATAAACTATACGGTAATAAAGAAGAGATATTGGACGTAATTGGACCAAATGTTTTAGAAAAGCTCAATGGTAAAGGTAAGAGGGGTTCTGAAAATTTAACCAATGGAAATTGGTATAGATACTTGGACGTTGGTGACGAATTTGAATTTTTAGACACTGTTAGAAAAGTACTGAAGAAGTAATAGTGATTAAGATGATTTTCATTTTGCATATACATTTTATGATTTTAGTATTATTGACAACCTAGTTTTTAATGTACAAATTATGATTCGCATAAACATGACCCTCAAGGTTAGTAGCTGTATCTTGTAATTTTAATAGGTGGAATAAATATCCTGGGTTAACCAGTGCTATTCAAACTTCTATATAAAGTATACTTGAAAGAAAATGTTTATAATACAGACATAATGTATTAGAGTATCTCAATATTTGAAATAATTCTCATACACAACTATTTACTTTGCTGATTCTAATGCCTTCAACAAGTTAGCACCATCATCAGGAGTTTTCACTTGAGCAAGATATGTCTCAATTTTCCCATCATTGACAGCAGGAATTTTAACTAGATTTCCCTTTCCTATCGTCTCGTACTTGAAATCAGGTAATATTGCCACGTTCAATATAACTCTATTAGAACCATCAGCTCTTACTATGATTCTTGATTTAGCAGTTTGTTTATGCTTCAAGACTTTCAATTCACCTAAACCTTTTGATGTGTATTGTTTTGTTTCATTGTCAAACAGTTGAATCTTTGATCTTTTGGTATATAGTAATTCTTCATCTTCTTCACCGGTTTTCTCTTCAACCTTATTACCAAGTTGAGCAACAGGAGTGAAATTTGTATCAGGTTCCTTTTCATCTGGTTTATCATTGTCATTGTCGTTTTCATTGTTAGCTTCTGAATCTGATTGTTTGGTGGATGAACCGTTTGAATTGGCACCACTGAAATTAAACTGAAATTGAGAACCTTGACCAAAAGTTGATGCTGGGGTAGAAGAAGAGCCGAAACTAAATGTTGGTTTTGCGGTATCATTTGTAGTAGAAGAAGCGCCACCAAAGTTGAAAGTTGGTTTGCTGGTATCATTGGTGTTGGAAGTAGATGTGGAACCAAAGTTGAAACTTGGTTTTGTGGTGGTATCATTTGATGCAGTTGAAGTACCAAAACTAAAGCTTGGTTTATTTGTGTCATTGGAGTTGGTGCTGGTTGAACCAAACTGGAAAGCTGGTTTTTCAGTAGGAACCTCAGTAGTGGTACTAGCACCTCCGAATGAGAAGGTTCCCTTCGCGGATTCCTCAGTGTTTTTTTTATCATCCTTAGCACCAAATGAGAAAGTTGAAGTAGGTTTACTATTCTCAGTTGTACCACTAAAGACTATTGGTTTATTTGGAGACCATGTGAAATTACTTGATGAAGGTGTTGAAGTTGAAGAATTGAATTGAAATTTTGCAGTTTCCTCTTTCTTCTCCTCTTGTGGTTCTTTATCTTCTTCCTTCTTTTCTTCCTGTACTGGTTTAGTTAATTTAAAGGGACTATCGAATTTTTTAGAAGATGCACCTGCAAATGTAAATGTTGGACCTGCACCTTCTTTGACAATTGATGGTTCAGTTGAAGTGGATTTGTTAAACTTGAAGACAGAGTCCGTTGTTGTAATTGGTTTATCTAAAATGAATTTTGGGCCTTGAACTTTAAACTCTTCATCACTATCACTATTATCAGATTCTTCTTCCACATCGATAACTTCTGGTGAATCTTCTTTTTTCTTTACAGATTCCACTTGAGCAAGAGATGAAGATGAAGTAGAGTCTGAAGGTTTGAATGTAAAACTTGGAGTTTGTGTAGAAGTTTCAGTGTTGTTAGCTGTTTGAGGTAATGCCAAAGTTTGGGGTGGTTTGATTTGACCAAAGTTGAAGTTACCAGTAGTTGATTGAGATGTTGCTGGAGGTAGTGTTTTCTGTTTTTCAACAATTTCATCATCAGCATCTGGAATATCTAAATCGTTTTCAATTCTATCATAATAATCAATATATTTACGTAATATTGGAGTGAAATTTGATATTGGATCAACATTTCTTTGTTGAGTTAACTTATCATAAAAGTTATCGTTTAATGCTTTTATCTTATTTGGTTTATCAGTGGATTTTGTTGATACCAATGATGTTGAGTTATTGTTTTCAAGGTTTGTGGATACAACACTATTATTATTATTATTTAAAAATGCAAAGACACCATTTGACTTTGATACAATTGAATCCTTTGTACTAGTTTCAGCATTATTTTGAACTTCTGATTGAGACTTGTTTGGTAGACTAAATCCTGAATTAGAACCAAATTGAAAAGATGGTTTATCATTTGATGATGATGATGTTGTGGTGGAGTTATTGTTGTTTCCAAAACCACCAAACCCACTGAAGGGATTAGCTGGTTTATCATTTCCATTGTTGTTAGAATCATTTTGACTTGTCTCTGTTGGTTTAATGTTAAAGTTGAATCCATATGATGGAGTGGAACCAGTTGAAGGAGCAGAAGGATTAGTTCTTCCAGCCAGTCTTGATCTAGGTTTCAGTATCTTTCTCTTTGATAAGATTTCAGCAGAAGCTCTTGATGGTTGTTCTGGTCCATCGTTTTCATTATCGTCGTTTTCAATTTCAGACAGATTCTCTCTAGTCACTTGTAGACCAGCCCTACGTTTCCCTGACATTTGTGTGTGTGTGTGTGTGTCTGAAGATGGATAGCTATTTCCAATTGATGGTAAGAATGAAAGAGGTCAGCGGTTAACTTTAATTGACACTATTTTATTAAATCCAGAGTACAATTAAAACCAAACAAAGTGAAGATTCACAAGAATATAAATGGGTGGAAATTGTCTTTAAAATCACACGCTCTTGATAAAGTTCTTTGTAACGCCAAAAGTTGTTGTTTTAATTTGATGATTTTGTTTATTTTTCCTTTATTACTACAAAGAAAATAAAATAATAATAAAATTAAACCAAAAAGCAAAAAACAAAAAGAAAAAGAGAACAAAGACATACACATTAATGATTATGTAATAAAAATAGATATCATAATGATTATGTAATAAAAATACATGCCATTTTGGTAGTTTATTAGAATTCAACATAAAATCCAGGTGATATTCATAGTTTTTATATATACTTAGTCTGTATACGTTCAATTGATAATTTCTATTGTTCATTTTGTTTCAAAAACTGTAGCAATGGTGTTTTTCGTAGTTGTTTCAGTATGATTTTAGCAGTAATTTTATCATACACTATAACTAATCTTGTTATACTTTTATTAATCTGTCATTTTTGTAAAGTGCCAATAGACATTTAAGATTTATTTTTATTTTTCTTTTTAGGGCTACTAACCACGTGATCCTCGATTCATTTCATGTGATGAAGCGTAGGGCTTCAGAAAAATGATGATGTTCAGATGTATGGAAAGCCTAATATTACGTAATAATTCATTAAGGGAATAAAAAAAGAAAAAGGCACTCTTTTTTTTCTCTATTATAAAAAATTTCGCGAACAAGATTTACAAGCTAAAAGAATCCTTATTTATCCCCCCCAAAAAAAAAAAAAAAGAAGAGTAGTCGTTTTGGTGGTTGGTTTGCGACACAAACGCCCTAACGAACAGAGGAAAGAAGCAAAAAAAAAAGATACTTTTTCTTCCACTCTCTAATCAAACAAACGGTATTACAAAAGCTTTGATAGAAAGAAGAACTTCTGTACAGCAAAAGGTTAAATCACAAGAGTATGTTATAAATCCATAGAGAGAGATAGATATATTTAATGGCTCTGTAGATATATTACGAATAAAGCGATAAGAAGAGAGAATGTCATTATCATAATGAATCATATCATATCATATAATATCATATCAAATTGTCAGTGAGGACATATAGAAAGTAACCATCACATTCAACAATAAATGGAATCATCCATCACAATAAATTATAGAAGATTTGATGTCATTAGAAAAAGTAATTCAATATCAAACTCATATTACACGAAACTAAGATGTACAAAATTTAAAAACCCTATGTTCAAGATATATTGAAAGACTGATAGTCAAGAATCACACAGTAACATCAAGAGTATCATGAAAGAAGACAGCAGACAATGACAAGATATATATATATATATATATATATTTAGTCAAATAACATGGAGGATTGATACCATCAAATATTATTATTACACTTGATCAATATCAAACAATCACCACATGACCTATGATAACATTGACCTATGATATACGTTTAATCTTCCATCTCTCGCAGTTTCATAAATATATCTAGCTTTATACAGAATAGAATACTAACGATCAACATTTTATAGTGGCTCCAAAAGTTCAACAATCCAAAGCTGCCAAAGCTGCTGCCGCCATGGCTGGTGGTAAAAAATCCAAAAAGAAGTGGTCCAAAGGTAGAGTTAAGGATAGAGCTCAACATGCTATTATCTTAGATCAAGAAAAATACGATAGAATCATTAAGGAAGTTCCAACTTTCAGATACATTTCAGTTTCCGTCTTAGTTGATAGATTAAAGGTTGGTGGTTCAATTGCTCGTATTGCCGTTCAACAATTAGAACGTGATGGTTTAATTAAACGTATTTCCAAACATTCTACTCAATTAATTTACACTCGTGCTACTGCTTCTGATTAAACAAATAAAATTAGTCTTTAATACTAGTTGATTAGTTAAACTTACACATATAATGTACATTGTATAACGAATTTAAGTAGTTTTATATCTATAGTATATAGACTATATATAGTCTATATAGTCTATAGTCCATATCTATATCTATAGTCTATATATAATCTATAAATATGAAGAGCTTGTGATTAGCCCTAATTTTTCATATGTTACCCGTCTTTGTCAATTTCAAAAGCTTTCCTCTTTTTTTTTTTCCTTCAAATATTTCAAATTTGGCCGAAACTTTCAACTTTTATTCCACTCTTTTCTTGTTGATCTTCAATTAGAGAATCAAGATAGATTTTAATTATATCTTTAATCATGATAGTATGTACACATTAGCTTACCAACAAACAAGCACACACAAGCACATAATTGCACAGAAATGATGAGCTTGACAATACCATTCTTCTAAATGATTATACCAAAATTATTGGTTATTTTACTGAGGAAGTATATGCAGGACAAATAAAAACAATAGGAATTCTTCGTTTATGATTTGAATATCTGGTATTATCTTTGAGCATCATAATATTAAATCTAAAATTTATGATATGTCTGTGTTTGAGTTGGGTTTGAAAGATTGTAAAGTACTAACATTTATAAAGTGTACGTTTGAAAATTTGATAAAGAGTTTTAATATATAGCTTTTAACATATAGCTTTTAACATATAGCTTTTTTTTTTGGTATTAATTTTATTTTTATTGATGAAATCAACACAATCTTTCTCCCGGTGAATAAATAGTGTGCCTGGATGAAAAACATGCATCACCATCTGATCTAAAATATAATCTTTTTACCAAAATTTGATAGTATATACTATCAAATCCATATATGTTAAAGCTCAGTCTGATGGAGAATAAATTTGAAACTAACAAAAAAATATCTATAGAATCAACATTTTTTCAATCATTTCTATAACCATTTTGAAATTGATTTAATTTGTATGTAATTTTTTGCTCTAAACACATAACAAAATTGTTTGGAAAGAAAATTATTCTGATGATAAACAAATTTACACAGTTCTGCTTCTGATACCAAAAATTTCATGAAGAAAACTATATACCAAAGCTCAATTTCTGAAATATTTTTCTTACTATACAATAGTTATTATTAATGCGTTTAATTAATCACTTCAAAAGGGTTCAACTACTAACTTTTTTCCTGTTCATAGTGTTTAATATTAAGATACATGATTTTATGAATTTTATCATTGTAGTTGTAGTGTCATTTTAAAAGTGGTTTACAATTGTCTCTGGAAAATAAAGTATTGTACATATAATATATAAAAAGTCCAAAAAAGCACAATAAATTTGATCAAGATCTACTCTGTGTTTGCGATATTTCACGTCTTGCCCTTTGTTGAATCTCTTGTAATTCATTTGATGAGTTTTGTTGTAGTCTTTGTGCATGTTCAATTAATTCCCTTGCTGATCTTTGACTTGATGGTGTAGCATTAGCAGAAATTCCTTCAACTCCACTGTTATTGGAATAAGAATTTGGAGTCACAGTATCTTGTTGTTGTTGCTGCTGTTGCTGTTGTTGTTGTTGCTGTTGTTGTTGAACTCTTGGGGTTGTTGGTTGAGAAATTCTACCGCTGTTTGGAGCAACATAGGCATGTCTGTTGCTGTTATTACTAGAAGGTGTCACATTTTGCTGTAGTCTTTGAGGAGTTCTTACATTACTTTGATCAACAAATTGTTGACGTGAAGCCTGTGGAGTTCTCAGTTTTTCATGATCAACAAACTGTTGGCGAGATGACTGTGCAGTTGTTTGTTGTCTTTGTTGAATTGCCTGTGCCTGTGCTTGTGCTTGTTCTTGTGGTGGTGATTGAAATTGACCATGTAGTTGTGCTTCTGATTGTGATTGTGGTTGAAACTGCCCTGGTGAATCTGATGAAGATGATGTCGTATTGGATTGAGATTGTTCTTGTCCTTCTTCTTCTTCTTCTTCTTCATCCTGTTGAGTTGGAACATGGTTCCCTTTGACATTTGTAGACTCAACCCCTTGTCTTGTAGCTTTACTAATAGCTCCAGCAGCAAATCCAGCACCTGCAGCAGCAGTTGATGCCAAAACACCAGCTCTAAAGTTATCTTCATAAGTCTTATCAAGGTCTTCTTTAGTACCAACTGGCGCTTTATTAGAAGAATCAATTTTATTAACATCAACATCTGCAAGAGGTTTATCACCATCGGTATTTGTTAAAACAACACCTTTGGACAGTTTAGAACCTTGTGAAACGGCAGAGTTTTTCTGTCCATATAGTTGATAGTTCTCAGCTTGACCCAATGGTTTATCAGCATCAACTTTGCTAACATTAGCCTTGATTGGAGGTTCTTCATCCAAATCTTCTTCAATAACAGTCTTTGTTTGAGATCTTCTAAATTCAATGAAATCTTTAATCTTTTGCCATTTAGCCTTATTGGCATCTGATTGTTTAGAAATGATATTTTCATCAATAAAGTGAACATATTTCAAGATATAACTTTGAGTATATGGAGAAAAATTAATTCTTAACCAATAAAATGCAACATAAATCACCAATGCAAATCCTGAAGTACCTCTAAACAACAAAGTATTGAACAACAATGCAACGATAAGGATCAATTCACTCAATGCAACCAAATCACCTAGTTGAGATTGTAAATTTAACAATGGTTTAACGTTAAAATGTGATGAAATTTGTAATAATGAAATGACATAAAATGGGAATAATTTAAATGCAGAATTTCTTGAAACTATCCATACAAAGGCAAGAAATAAACTTTGACAATTTTCTGTGGCTAATAAAGTAACATAATTTGGAATATTTGAACCAAATGTTGTTAAAATTGTTATAGTATAACTTAACAATACACCTAAAAATGCTAATCTATATGAAATTCTTGGAATCCAATACCAATTAATGAATTTTTTAACAATATAAAATCCAAAGTATAATCCACCAAATGATAGAGTTAATCCATGACCAATCAACCAAATATATTTCTTAATTGGAGCAGATGCTTTAACTTTCTTTCTAAGAACTTTTCTTGTTCTTTTAGAACCAGGTTTAGCAAGTTGAAGTTCTGGATGAGAATCTAAATCCACTGGAGCTGCAGTAACCGTCATATTTATACCAAATTTTTACAATTTCAATAGATGTTAATTACAATTGAGATAATGTTTATTAAAAAAGTATAGAGTAAAATGGTTAATAAATTGATTGATTGCTCTTAATTAAAGTGTTCAAAATCACAAATTTCAGGTTTTTGGGACTTATTTGAGAAATTAAACTTGAAATATAGTGAAATGGCCAAAAGCGGTAATATTCGTGTTTAGGTCAGGTCACGTGATGGAGAAAAAATCCATTGATGTTTTTAATGGCTTTTATCTTAAATTTTAGTGTAATTAAATTTATTGATGTTTCCAAATTGATAAAAGTGATTGTTTGTATTGCTTTTGGGGGTTTATTTTAGGTAGTTGTTATTTAGTTACTTTGGATACGCACTAATTTATTATTGGTCTTTACTGAAATACTTGAAAAGATTTGAATCGATTTATACTATTTATTTAACGCGACTGGGAATTTCAAACATCATCAAATTTAATACAACAACAACAACCGTTGATCAAATTCATCAAGTGTTGATATTTCAAGTGGTCATGTCGTCAGAGATTCTCACTACAGACTTTTCACAGTCCTCACAACTGACAGAACTTGAGCTTAAGATTCTACAACAATATCAAGCATTAGCTAAAAGATTACACCATTTATCAACAACAATTAACAAACTAGTCAATTTACCAACCCCACAACTACTGGAGAATCTAAGGGTTATCGAGAGTAAAATTGCACTTGTATTTACGTTATTTAAAGCTGCTGTTTATTCATTATTTTTACAACAAGAAGAAGGTGCTGAACAAAATAACAATAACGATTCTTTACTACAAGAATCGACACAACAAAGCTTTATATGATCTTTATATTTATACTTTTTTTTAAAGACCAAAGACAACAACTCTACCGTCAATACCAGAAGTTGAGATTTTAACAACATCACCTTGACTGTTTTCAACAAAAGGTCTTATTTGAGTAATAGTGTTTTGATGAATGGTTTTCAAATTTGATCCATTCTTACCAGTAACAGTACCTTTCAAATCCAATTGTTTAAACATGTTTAGAGCACTAGTTTCACTCAATTCCTCATTAGAGTTTTTAACAGGATCATCAATTGAGTAACTTTCAGCCCAATTGGTTTCATCACCTTTGAAAACAACTGGATGACAATTATGACCAGCTGCAACAATGGTTGATTCATTAGCAAAAGTTAATGATGTAAATGGTAAGAAAGAAGTGGCAACGGATAGAATTGATCTTGGTGGTTGATCACTCCCACCTGGATATACAATAGTTAACGAAGAATCATGAGATACAAATCCTAAAACTTCACCTGTAGAATTAAATGCAACATCATGAATCCAACCTCCATTTGAACTAATAAAATCACCACAAAGTGTACTAAATGGTAATTTTTCACCCCATAACGTAGGTTCCGGTTTGGTATCAATACCTTTGATATAACCGGAAAAGACTCTTGCATGACCATCTGTTGAACCAGCAGCTAGTAAAACGTTATTTGGATGCCATTCAATTGATAAAATTGTTGATCTAATTGGTTTTTTAATATGTTTAGAAATCCACCAATCATTCTCTTGTTCAAAATAACAAACTGCAATCACCCTAGCACCAGACCCAACGGCAAATTTATACCCATTTGGTGACCATTTCACTGAAGTTGCAGCTCTATTAATTCTCAATAAAACTAAAGTTGGTTTATAACTACCATCGGATAACGGTTCCCAAACAATAGCATTACGATCTTGAGAACTAGTGACAATACGACCATGGATAGAAATATCAACAGCAGTAACAGTCTTATCGTGATCTTTTAACACGGTGATCAATCTTGGTTTGGATGGAGTGGTAACATCATAAATTTCAACGTTGGAATCTTTAGTAATGGCTAACGTATTACGATCTTGTGAAAAGGCATGAGAATGGATTGGGGCATGGGAGAATTGAAAGACTAATGGTTGGGACATTGTTTCGAAAAATTATTCAGGAGAATCAACTCTACTGACTTAATTGATAGAATAGTGATTGACTCAATCTGTTGTTAATGGTAACGGATATTTGTCTCTTTTTTGAAAGTTAGATTTTTTTGACAATTTGGGCAGTGTTAGTCCCTTAGGTCTAGATAAATTCGCGAAAGGTAAAAAATCCTAGTCTAAATTCGTTCAGGTTTAAAAGAAAAACTAAAGTCCCAAGTCTCCACACACAGAGTCAAAAAAAAGTTGAAAGTGTCAAAAAATTTGAAAAATTAATCAAAATTCGAAAAGAAAAAAAAAATATTTAGGCTTTATCAAGAGCTCATCTCCATGTATATTAAAAAAAAAAATGATTAAAAAAATTAACCTCAGTTTGTTCTTACCCATTATATAAGTTGTAAAACATTATCAATTCAACAACAACACGATGTCTGATAACGATAAATACTCCACTCCATTATCCTCCCGTTATGCCAGTGAGGAGATGTCAAAGATCTTCTCTTTGAGAAATAGATTCTCAACTTGGAGAAAACTTTGGGTTAATCTAGCCATTGCTGAAAAGGAATTAGGTTTAGATGTTATCACTGATGAAGCCATTGAACAATTATCAGAACATTTAGAAATCACGGATGAAGAAATCGTTGCAGCTTCAAAGGAAGAAGCCATTGTTAGACATGATGTCATGGCTCATGTTCATGTTTATGGTGATGTTGCTCCAAAGGCCTCTGGTATTATTCACCTTGGTGCAACTTCTTGTTATGTTACTGATAACGCTGATTTAATCTTTTTAAGGGATGCTTATGATATCTTAATTCCAAAATTAGTTAACGTTATTGATAGATTGAGTAAATTTGCTCAAGAATACAAAGATTTACCAGTTTTAGGTTGGACTCATTTCCAACCTGCTCAACTAACCACTGTTGGTAAAAGAGCTACCCTTTGGATTCAAGAGTTATTATGGGATTTAAGAAACTTTGTTAGAGCTAGAAATGATATTGGTTTAAGAGGTGTTAAAGGTACAACTGGTACTCAAGCTTCATTCTTAGCTTTATTCCACGGTGATCATGATAAAGTTGAAGCTTTAGATAAAAGAGTCACTGAACTATTAGGTTTTGATACTGTTTACCCAGTTACTGGTCAAACCTATTCAAGAAAAATTGATATTGATGTCCTAGCACCATTATCATCATTTGCCGCTACTGCTCATAAATTTGGTACTGATGTTAGATTATTAGCCAATTTAAAGGAAATGGAAGAACCTTTTGAAAAATCACAAATCGGTTCAAGTGCTATGGCTTATAAAAGAAACCCAATGCGTTGTGAAAGAGTTTGTTCATTAGCTAGACATTTAGGATCGTTATACAACGATGCCGTTCAAACTGCTTCAGTTCAATGGTTTGAAAGAACCTTGGATGATTCTGCCATTAGAAGAATTTCTTTACCATCAGCATTTTTAACAACAGATATCCTATTAACAACTTTATTAAACATTACATCTGGTTTAGTCGTTTATCCAAAAGTCATTGAAAGAAGAATTAAAGGTGAACTACCATTCATGGCTACTGAAAACGTTATCATGGCAATGGTTGAAAAAGGTGCTTCAAGACAAGAAGTTCATGAAGAAATCAGAGTTCTTTCACATCAAGCTGCCGCTGTTGTTAAACAAGAAGGTGGTGATAATGATTTGATTGAAAGAATTAAAAATACTGAATTTTTCAAACCAATTCATGCTGATCTAGAAACTTTGTTAGATCCTTCTACGTTCGTTGGTAGAGCTCCTCAACAAGTTGAAAAATTCTTGAAAAACGATGTTGCTAAAGCTTTAGAACCATTCAAAGAACATCTTTCTTCTGAAGAGGTTAAATTAAGCGTTTAAATTGACACTTTACTCCAAAACTATAATGGAATTGTGTTCAAAGATGTATATTAGCCTTGATTTTCTTCATGATTTCCGTAAAACACAAAACATGAACTAATGAATGATAGAATTTATTTATAATAAGTAAAATCAGTTGTAGTTCACTATTAGAATATCAATTAGCTAGTATTTAAGTCTGGTAGTGCCTAGTCGGCTTCTACTGTAAACAAAAGTTCCGCTCAAAGGAGTTCATTAAAACTTTCTGCAGCTTATTTGCACCTCACAATCAGGTAGTGCATAATAAGTCAGATACCATCTTCCGAGAAACAGAGTAATCATCATCTAAATCGCCATTGAAAACTTCCTCAGCTAAAAATATTTCATTGTACACTTGATACAAGTGCTTTGTTTTCTCATTGAAACATGATTGCAGTGATCAGTCAACCACTACTCCTACCACTGCTAAATGCTTCCATTGCTTTAAAAAAATACGCACTTGGAATATTCTATACATGTTTTTCCAAGCATGGTAAAGCTTTCAGGTTCAAGGCTTATGCCTAAAATAGATATCATAGACGATGTGCGTCTTTAAGCGATCGGCAATTCACAAAAACTGGTAAAAGTCAAAATAAAAGTTATTAGGAGTCAGAACAACGCATTGGCGTCTAAAATCACCGGACCGATAACACTATGTAAAGCCGGGTCTTCAGACCTTTTTCCACTTGCCTTCCAATTCAGTGCCGACATATTCAATTGGTTGTCATATCATACTTTTAGGAGTTTATAAGTTATAATTAGAAAGTATCAGATTGAATTTTTCCACATCAAATGCGTTATGCGCCCAATTGTCTCAGAGTTTGTCGCCCCAGTCAGTGCCTTTGAAAAAATTTACGCGAGTTCGCGTTCTTAAATCAGGTTAAACTTGCAGTTGATTTCTTTTTAGCGATATAACAAAGACGCATCTACTATTAAAATCATGCAAATTCGATAGTTTTTCACTAATTTTGTCTTTGATTTTGGTCTCTGATGAAATGCTTGAGGAAAATACACCTTACTCTTCTTTCGTGCCTTTTGAAGAATTAGTTGATGACCCAGTCTTTTGTCTAGTAGGCAGCCGAAAAGAGCTAATACAATTCATAAAACTTAGGCCAAGTTATCATATCCAGCTGTAAAACGTTAAGCAATAGCAAAGACTTTGATTCAAGTCACATGTGGAGTTCTAATGTAAATTGTGATTAGATTGTCTCTTGGCCAAATTTTAGTTATACTACAAATGGTTAAAAATTGTACTTAAAATGACGTCAAAAAAGAAAAATAAAAGGGTTAAAAAAAAAGTTACACCATAAAAATTACAAATCTGAAATTCCAGTTGGGCAACAAGACCAAAAAAAAAAAAAAGAGACAAGAGTGTTAGGTCAACAAAGCCAGTTTTTAGATCTCTGATAAGCAAATCCATATCGGTTTTTACATTCAACAAATACTAAAATTTTAGAAACATTTTACAGAGTGCTGAAGTATCTTCATCAAAATTAGTTAATGCTTCATATAAGAAAGATATTTATAGCTTCATGGCACACAGGCACACCACCGCTTCAGTATCATCCAATACTTCTAAACTAACATATTTCCCCTTTCAACTTCTAACTTTTCCACTGCATACTGCGCACTGCAAGCTGCACAATATTTCGCATAGTACTATAAAATTTTTGAATGTGTTTTTTTTCCTTTTTTTTTATATAGCATTTATAATAATTTTAGCAATTTTGGTGTGCTTCCGAGAATCTTTTTTTTTTTTTTACCAGTTATAATTGGCGGCGCAATATTTTTAAACCGTAAAAGTGACCTTGTATTTATATGGCTAATCTTTGTCTCTACAAGATTTATAAGGAAGAGAAAAAAAAATACTTCTAAAATTAATCCCTTTCGAATACAAAGTTATTGGGAAAATAAACCCACTTAGCTTGGTTACAAACGTCTCTTACTTATCTGGTTACAAGACTTTTACCTTTGCTATCAACTCTTTTTCGAGATTGGACATTGAACAAGTGATCTCAATAGACTACTAATCAAGGATCTCAAATCTCAATTTGATAGCTTCAACTGTTGACTAGTTCATCTTTTTGTGTGATCTTCTCTTTCAGTGATTGGTACTAGGGTCTGTTAATAACGTCAATCATTCGACAAGTTATCAAAGGCAAAAATTAGGTTGATAAGTTACTGTTTGACTTTAAATAGCTACAATGACGTTGGATTCCAAAATCCCCATAGAGCCGCTATCAAACGATAATAATTGCAACAACCTCAAGTACAACAACTACAGCAACAGCAACAACTACAACAACAACAACAATAATAATGATGTCCAGAATAGCTCAAGAAAGTTGAAGCTGGCCCTCATTATCATCACCACCATCACATTATTTACGATAATATCACTCCCGCCTCTGTGCTCACATCACCATGGCCGTGATGATGGTCTAAGGAGTATAATACAAAATGTTTTCAACACCGATAAATCCAATGATGAAGCTAGCGTACTTCTACAAGAGACTACGGATGATATCAAACATAAACTGGCTAAGGCTTCCAGTACTAATGTAGAGGAGAAAAATAAGATAGAATTAGATAAGAGAGCTGACGAAAGCAGTGGGAACAACTCAACAACAACAACAACATCATCATCATCATCATTTGTGGATACTTCTTTCTCAAGTTTTAGCTTTTCTTCTGAAAGCTCTATAAGTTCATCGAGCACAAGTTCTTCAGATTTCACAAGTTCCTCTAATATTTTTTCATCCAGCTTTAGTTCCAGTTCAGTCTTTAGCTCTGAATCATCGTCAAGTTTATGGTCATCACCATCCTCAAGCTCGTCATGGTTTTCATCATCTTTTTCTTCTGAGGTTTCATCCTCATCGTTTGAAGAGTCTTCATCATCTGAAATATCAAGTGAGTCGTCATCCTTTTCAGCAGCAGCATCTACGGAGTCATCCACTCAAGAGTCATCAACAACCTCATCGTCATCATCTGAAGAGCCAACAACATCAGCCCCTAGCTCTTCCGCTGAAGTTACTACAAGCGTCAATGGTGGTACTACTATCATTATTAACTTCACAACTACCATTACACAAGGAGTTTCAAGTTCCACAGAAACTAAGTCATCAACTGCCAACGCTACTCCAACACTGGCTGATACCGACCCTCAACATCGAGATCAATCAGGAATCTCCACCAAAACAAGAAATGTCATCATTGGTGTTACTGTTGGTATTGGGTTCCCAATATTGGCAGTTTTAATAGCTTTAATCTGGTGGAAATTTTTCAAAAATTCTGGAAGATCATTCATCAATTCAGAAGGTGAGCTTGTTAAAAAGAACAAGAGAGATGAAATGATTGATGATAAATTCTTTGATGATACTGTCATAACTGGCAATGACGGTGGTGATATTGCTAATAATAGCTCAAGTAGCCCTCTAAACGATCATTTCGATGATGACACAATGGTTCAAGGTCAACACAATGGACATAATAGACAAGGAAGTCAGAATAGAAACAGTGCAGTGAACTACTAGCATAGAAGAAGTATAGATTTTGTCATAAAACTAGAATTGAGCCGAAACCATATAAAAGTGAAACGGATTCAATCAAAAAAGAAAAATTGAAAAAGCGATGTATTACTATACATCAACACCTAATCGCATATCTACTAATAACCAAATAGCCACCCATCCATTAATTTAAAACTTACAAACGGATTGTAGCTGGTGCTGTCAACTAAAAAAATTTATTGCTTGCTCAAATCTTAAGCTTGATGCTGCACAATAAACGACTAAGATAGTCATTACATATGTTGTAGAATCAGTAATATACTCTAGGTGGTAACCCTTGAGAAGCTTCATTTTAAAGAAACTATTGAGACGACCTTATGCGATATTTTCGATGTACAATGAATTTCGCATAGATGTTAAAATACTACACGTTTTTTTGTGAACTTTGAAACTTTGACTCATTATTATCTCTATTCATTTGCAACTAAATGACCTCAAAACTATTTTTAATAATGATTAGTCGGTTTGCATCAACCATGTTAATGTCTTAAAAAATAACCTGCAGAAAAGTAAACAGTAATATTTAATTAAAAACATTTATTCAATGTTAATCAAAGATCTTGAGAAGTTTAAAAATTGGGGTACATAAGGGTTTTTATTATTATTTATCTAAAGTACGATTTTTACGATTCATTTCTATGTTTATCAACAACTTAAAAGGCTAATAACGCTTATCTAATGATGTCATTGTGCTGAACTTCTACAAATCCTAGAAAATCCCGTGCAGTATATGGGGTGTCTAGGTTTTTTCTATCTAGGTTTGACTTTGGCTTTTTTGGACTAAAAAATCACAATAAGATGCTTACTGAACTAAAAATATGGTGAAAGTTAATTAGAACCCAGAATTTAGATAGCTTAAGTTGAAAAAAAAAAAAAAAAAAATAATAGCACCGTGTGTGTCTAACTTCTGTCCCTTTATAGTTTTTCAATTTATTACTACATCAATTAGTGAATTTGACCATAATGATACGATGGAATTAAAAGACCATAGACGGATCAAACTACAATCAAACAAGCCTATAAATGCTGTCAAGTTCAACCCATATAGTTCCAGCTCATCTTGTTATTCACTTGTGGCTCAAAGCAACTTTATAAATTTGTACAATCTGTTCAAGTTTGATTTGGATTTTAATAATGATTTAGTCGGCTTAATCAAGCAGTATGATACCTATTCCAATAGACAAGTGAACTCTGTTAATTTTTTAACTAGTTCAAAGCTGATATCTTGCTCAAATTCTATTCATATACATGATGTTAATGATTCATCACCTATAAGGAGAATAACTCCAACCAATCACATTTCTGGTCAGCAAGAAGATGGTTATGATATTGGTAAGATCAACGATGTGCAAGTTTTGAGTGATGATGTGATTGTAAGTTGCGATGAGTTAAGATGTTTAAGCTTCTATGATTTGAGACAATCGAACTATTACAAGCCAGTTCAGCAATTTAATGACTCAAGGGACTCGTTGAATAGTGTCGATTATTTATCAAAGGAAATCGGTGATTATCGTATCAATCTCGTCAGCACTGGTTCCAATGATGGTCATTTATACACATATGATTTGAGGTTTGGACTTTTAACCGTTGATGATTTTGGATCACCCATCACTAAAGTCAGTTATTATAAAGAAGAGCACAATGACTCTTTGGTGTTACTAAGTAGACTTAACGCCTCTGAGACAATATTCAATGTCACTGGGCAATGTGAGATTTTGAATTTCAATAAATTTGTTGATGGGAATGATAAAACATTCAAAATTGGCTCATCGTTTTATCCAGATTTATCTGGAAATGGATTTAAGATTATTAGTGGTTCAGAGTATGGTAAAATTTATTACCATGACTCGATTGAAAATCTGACATACCACTATGAACTATATGATGGTTCTGGTGGCCTTGATTGTCATGATAGAGTACTGTCTTGTCTGGATGTTACAAAAGATGGTAAAGTTTTGATGGGGAATGGTAATGGAGAGCTGAACTATTTTGAAGTGATAAAGACTTCAAAAACAGGTGTGTTGTAGTTCTCTTCGGTTTTATCAGATTGGTTCATTCTTAAACTCGATCAGATGTACAAATTGATGTGGAGAGCGGAAAGTTTGGGTCTTATGTTGAGCGTAGAATGTACATTGAATATACGAAATGAACTGTGATCAGCATATGGCTTTACTTTCTCATTGGTTATATCATAAATAACGAGTAAGAACTAAGGAAAATAACTTGAGTAGTTACAATCAACGCTTTCTTTTGGGAATTGATAATAGTTCTACAGATTTTGTTGAGAGACCATATCATTTCAACGGATATCAACAAATTTATCTTGAAGTATTAGTGGTTAAAGAAACCACTGAAATGTCAAAGACACCTTTTATTGCAGGGTTGATCTTCGTTTCACATTATGAAGATCTTTAGCCATTTCATCATATATGACTTATTCTTGCTTATTTATATCATTTTGACACCTTTCAAGCCTCACAGCAGACATATCATCTGATGGCTGTTATGTAGGTGTGTAAAAAACAATCATGCGACAGGAAAAGAGTGGTAGTATAAGATGTTGATGTTTTTGATAGTCAAGATGTTGATGTTTTTGATAGTGATATTTTCACTTAATTGGGTGCCAGTGGTTCATTACTAGCAATTAATAAATGTTGGTGTACTAGTTGCCATACAAAGCCCGTGTGTACATGTGGAAGATTCCGGTAAAATTAGCTACATTACGATGCCGAGTCCATTCCTTTGTTCAACTCTAATAAAGATGATGATTGTTGAGACTTGAACATTGACTACAACTGTTGTCGTAAAAGTCCAGATTTGAAGTTATATTTCAGAACACTCTAGAATCAAACCTTCAAATGTTGGATTGAAAAGATGGCAAATATTTAATTGTACCAATTTAAATTGAATAAAGGTCAAAGCCAAGTATTACAAATTGTCGATCAAAATTGATGTGAAAAGTGAGTACCTATCTATGCGAAAAGGTCCGAATAGCAGATCTGAGTTTATAAAGAGCCACAAGAGAGAAGCGTCGGATGATTAACGAAAAGATTCCCTTTGATTTATTATAGTCTAAAATCTAACTACAAGAGAAATGGTTGTAAATACATGATATATTCGCCTTTCGCTATGCGGCAATGAGTCCTCCTTCTGAAACCTCAACTCAAACAAGTTTGTTTGGGTTAATCCTTTATAAAATCAAAGATTCTCATAATTATATAATACAAATTCTGATGAGTACAATGATTTTCAAAATTCAGGAGACTTTTTATGAAGATCAATTTGATAGGTCTAGTATTTGATCCACAAACAATCACAAGCCTTAAAGAATTTCACTCTTTTAAAAATTGTAATCAAATGATGGTGGTAAGGCTTTAAGAAATCTATCGTAACTGAGATTCTTTAAACTGGATGAGGTATATATTGGAACTTTATTGATTTCTAGGCTGTTCTCAGTAAATAAGTTTTACACTCGATTTATGAAGAACACCTATGTTGAGATAAGTAAACTGACTTAAGATGATTCAAGAAAAACAAATTCATAGTATTGTCATAGTGCTCCTTCTACTCTTTATCCATCGGGATTTGGTTTCAAGTTTCAAGGGTTGTATTTCATTTTACTGATATGACCTTACGAAAAACCGAAAATTCAGGTACAATCTGCAGGTCCTATTTTTGGCTTAATTTATATAATCAAAACATGTAAATCTGAAGAAAGAAAAAATGTACAAAAAGCACATGTACGGTGTATTAAATTGGGACTACATACAAAATGATGCAATCTCAATTTTAGATACTGATTAAAATAAATAAAGTACAATTTCGTGATACCACTGACTACGTAATGGAGCGTATAACTTTGTAGCACATGCATATGATAACCAAAGAAGTTGTCAACAAGAATATTAGTTTAAAACGTTTTCCGTGGGTATGCGTAATCGCTTATAGAAGAAATTTCCACCACACATGGGTACAGGTATCCAAATTTAGAGTAACGGCGTGTTTTTTAGTTGAGGATGGAAATTATCTACCCCAACCTAAAACAATAAACAAGTTGGCCTTGGTATCATCAACTAGGATTTATTTCTATCGATAAACAAAACATAAAAAAACACCCACACTGAAGATGCACGTTTTAGTAAATTTGCGTCATAGCTAAAAATTTTAAATGTAACCTTATATCTTAACAGTAAGTTAGACCCTATTTCAACATATTTGTTTTGCCTTTCAAGTTATTTTCGCTGTATATATATATTTTTAGCCTTTAAAGACGTCAATTTATGAACATCATTCGATTTTCACAAGCTAATTGAATGTGCATAATAACACTTCAACAGTACATAACTATTCACATTAAATTTATGCACTGTACGGATCAACTAGTTTGGCTCTTATTTTATCTTTTCTAAATTGAAAATTATTATCTATCCCAGTATTTGTAAATTAGTTTAAAGAGAAAGGTAAAGTCTATTTAAACACATCAAATTCTTCATAATTCGAAAAGCTGTGCTTTAATGTAAACACTAAAAGCCAAGAAATATTTCATTTCAAATATTGAATTAATACTACCCCGGTTTTTTTTTTTGATTCATCATATCAACTTAGTACTCATTTTGTCAGATAGGGGCATTTATTCCTTAATATTTTACTTATTTCATTGCGCCTCGTCAAAGGAATAAGTTTTACTGATCCCGAACTTTTTTGGTTCCAGCTCATTCTACAGCCCTCCCCCTCTCATCTGCAACAAATATCTCATTATCCTTATCATCATTGCCTTCTAAAATTTCTTTTTTTTTTTTCCTGTGGTAGGCGAATAGGAAGAAGTTAACCAAAATCGCTAACTTCCTTCCTTTCCCTTCCAAAAATTTGAGCCAGGAAGCATTTTAGATTTTTCATAACGGAATTCAACTAGATTCAATTTTTTTTTTTCAAATTGGTTTCAATTTTACGCTAACATTTCTGTCCCCTTATTTAAAGTTTACCGAGACTCAAAAAAGAACCAAAATAAGCTCAAATAAGCTTTTTGAAATTAGGTGGAACCAAAAAAAAAAAAGAAAAAAATCTCATGTTTAGTTTAAGCTTGCAAATCAAAACAAAAAAAAATATCGAACTATTAAAACTCAAATAATTCTTTTTTTCATAAAGTCCCCAAAATCATCAACAAACTTTTTTTTTTCATCAGTTATATATCCTCAATCATCCCTAGCATTTTTTCTTTTGTTGTTGTTCTTAATTGCATCAGTTTGCTCTTTCAAAGGCATTCGTTCAGGTCCTTTTTAGCTCATAATCTTTTTCACCCCCCTCCAAAGTTCGGTAATTTTGTGATCTGACGGATTAGCCTTGAAATTTCTAAATTACATCATATTATCAGACATTAAGTACCCGCCTATTGAGAGGGAACAGAAAAAAAAAAACACACACACACAGGGCCAACCGACCCTTGGAATTTATAGCATAGAAAGGAACATTATGTTTGATAATCTCAAGAATCTAATACGAAGCTCAAAGGGTGTTAATAATCCAAACTCATCCGCTTCTTCCATTAACCAATCGAATGTTTCAACTTGTCCATCAACTGCTTCATCATCAAACGGGATAATGAAAAAATCCAAAAGCCATCGCCGGTCTCAATCTTTGAACGAACACAACATAAATTCATCATTGTCAAGCACATCCACCTCTATCTCAAATGCAAACGTCAAACATATAGAACACATAAGGTTACCCCATTATAAAGAACTTTCTCCTCGTTATCAGATTGTTGCCAAAATTGGTGAAGGTGCTTTTTCAAACGTTTACAAGGCCATTGATAACGATTTAAACATTAATGTTGCCATAAAAGTTATAGATAAAAAAACCATGACAAATTCTCAACTTGATGGTGTTTTCAAAGAAATTGCAATAATGAGAAGATTAGATCATCCAAATGTTGTTAAACTTTACAATTACATTAATACCGATACTAAAACTTTTTTAGTAATTGAATTTATCTCTGGAGGTGAACTTTTCAATCAAATTGTAAAATTTACCTATTTTTCAGAAGATTTATCACGTCATATAATAACACAAGTTGTTAAATCAATTGATTATTTACATTCAGAAGTTGGTGTTGTACATCGTGATATTAAACCAGAAAATTTATTGTTTGAAGAAATTGAATTTATTCCTTCTGAAAATGGTGTTGTTAAAAGACGTAAATCTGATGATGATACAAAATTAGATGAAGGAATTTTTAAACCAAATATAGGTGGTGGTAATGTTGGTATTGTAAAACTTGCTGATTTTGGATTATCGAAAATTTTATGGGATTGCAAGACTAAAACTCCATGTGGTACTGCATCTTATACTGCTCCAGAAATTGTTAAAGATGAATCTTATTCTAAAAGTGTTGATATGTGGGCCATTGGATGTGTTTTATACACTTTACTATGTGGATTCCCACCTTTTTATGATACTGATCCAAAAGTTTTAACAACAAAAGTTTCTAAAGGTGAATATACATTTTTATCACCATGGTGGGATGAAGTTTCTAAAGAGGCTAAAGATTTAGTTACTCATTTGTTAACAGTTGATCCTAAACAAAGATATGATACTGAAGAAGTTTTGAATCATCCTTGGATTTTAAAGAATTCTGCACCAACAAATCCTGCATTTGATGCTCCATTGTATCAAACTAAAAATGAAAGTATTCTTAGATTTGAAGAAACTATTCCAACGGTTCAACATTTGAGTTATTTATCTCCAAGAGCTGAAGCTTTAAAATTTGCATTTGATACTGGTATTAGTATACAAAGAACTGGAACTCCATTAAAGAGGCTCTTGGATGACAATGATTATTTTAACGAAAGTGATGAAGATGATGAAACTTCGGACGAGGATGATGATGACGATGATGATGATGATGATGATACTGGAAGTTACACATATAGACCATTTAACAATGGTTCAGTCGTTAATAACTTGTCCAACTCTGAATTACCACTTACACCACATCATTGCAAGCTAAAATCCACTTCAAACAACGTTCGTCGTGCCTCAAGAGCTAGAAGAACCTCAATATCATCCTCTTCTACAACATCTATCCCATTACCTAAAACTTCTTCTCCCAAAACCAGTGAATTACAGGCTGTTTCATCTTCAGAGTCATCATCACTACAGCACGATTCACAACCTTTAAATCAGCAACAGTTCAAGGACATTGATGGATTCAATTTGAGATTTGATGGAAACACTTTGCTAAACAGACGTAAAATGTCTGGAAGTTTGGCATGTGGACCAACCTAATCTGTCATTCATAAGACTACTGGTAGTCTATCTCAATCACATACATAGTCATCCTTTTATGACCAAACTCATTCCTCTGCATACTTTATTCCCACTTTATTTCTGGACCAGTT
Source organism: Taiozyma peoriensis (assembly GCA_030574875.1). Classification (NCBI taxonomy): domain Eukaryota; kingdom Fungi; phylum Ascomycota; class Saccharomycetes; order Phaffomycetales; family Wickerhamomycetaceae; genus Taiozyma; species Taiozyma peoriensis. The sequence goes on from JAJMFM010000005.1 coordinate 69,167, forward strand.
ATTGTCTTTTTGTTTTACATTCTACTAAATAGTTATATCATTTTGTTCTTCCCTAATGTAGAAAGGTTTATGTCTATGTTTCATTTGAGTCATCTATACTTATTATGTTCAAGTCACTATCAAAGCTTTCAGTGTAAATCTTTTGACCATTTGGTAAATCGTTCAATTTAACCCTTTCTTCACCTTCTTTTAATGTATTGACAATCCCAGTTTTCAAATGTCTTGATCCAAGTCTTTTCAAGATTCTATCATCATCAATCAAAATCTTCCAACTTTCAAAACTTTTAGTCGTTTGTGAAAGTTTAGATTGGCTTAACGTTGTTTTAGTAATGTTAGGGTTCAAAGTTTGAGGAATTTGATTCCAAATAGGATTGTCTAATAATAAATAAAGTCCCTCCATTATCAATATTCTTGAACTTGACAAAATCTCTGTTCCAAATTGTTTAGGATCATGCTCAGAATGATCGAAAGTGGGTATTGAAATGTTTGGTATATCTGAAAAGTTCTCTTTCAGTATATCCAATGGTGATAATTCATCATTATTAATTTGGAATTTTAATGTCTCGTTTAAATTTTGTACGAGTTTAACAATTAAAGAAGAATCAAAAGTGAATGGTGCCCCACGTCTTTGAACTGCATTGATATGGTCTTTAAATTTTGTTAAAACAGATCTAGGTAAATGAAATCCATCCATTGGTATAACTTGAGCAAATTGTGTAACATTTGTCTTTTGGAAATTTAATCTTATCGCAGTATCATCACCACCTCTTCCTCTTATCAATTGTTCATCATCATTAATTTTTTGCAAAGTTGGTATATATGCTTCATCTTCAACATCAACTTGAGCATTTGGATCATATTGAGGAAGTGTATTATTAAACTCTCTTAAACCCTTGTCATATGGTATTAGTTTAGCCTTTTCAACTATTTTACCTTGAGTTTGATGCCATTTGTTAAGTAGTCCAACTACCCTTTCTGCAACAGTTGTTTTCCCTGAACCTGGGGATCCTATCACTATAATTACCACTCTATATTTCTCTGACTTTTCCAATAAGCTCAGTGCCCTTTTCGCCAGGTCATTATAGGTGGAGTCCATATGGAAGTTTAAACCGGGTCACACTACCTTAATGTATGATTGTATGGACCGATTGAAATATCAATAATGAGATATGTATTCATATATTCCCAAGGCAATCTCAAGTGAACCACGATGCTTTGATGTATTCGAGTATAAAATACACACAATATATGTCTTTCAAGTTAATAAAATCCTAGACGGATCTTTGTCGGGCGATTAGTACAATTTTATTAGATCGGTTTGTGTCTCGGGTTAAAGTTTCTCGCACTTTAGCGATTTACTCTACAGTTTTAGACAAGACATATGTCTTTTCCGGTTTACTTTTGTTGAAGGTGAAAAAATGTCCTCGGATTTTAAACCTTTTTCATGTGTCACTATTATAATGGGTGTGAAAAAAAAAAAGAGTCGAAATTTGTAGCTAAAAGGGTTTGTGTCTTGAGTGGTGGGTTGATTGTATCAGTCAAGTAAACCAGTTCATTCAGACATGATTAGAGGTGCTACAAGTTCGCTCTCGAGATGTGCTAGATCGATCTCATTGAAAAGATACGGATCCACTTTAACATTTGTTGAGATCCAAGGGGATTCCATAACCAATGCTTCTTTATCTACAATAAATGCAGCTAGACAAATTGGTAACCCAATTACCGCTATATTATTTGGTTCTAAAAGCTCTGATGTTGCATCTTCAGAATTGAACAAAGTTGATGGGTTGACTAAAGTTTTAATTGCCAAAGATTCAAAATTTGATCATAATTTACCAGAAATTCTTTCTCCAATCATTACAAATTTGATAAATGATTCATCAAATGAAATTTCTCATTTCATAACTCCAGCTTCTACAGTTGGGAAAGGTATTTTACCAAGAATTGGTGCCCTATTGGATGTTCAACCAATTTCTGATGTTATCAAAGTTGAAGATTCAACAACTTTCCAAAGACCAATATATGCAGGTAATGCTTTAATCACCGTTAAGAGTAAAGATTCTAAAATATTGATCAGTGCTAGACCTTCAGCCTTTGCCACTGTGGAAACTAATGGATCTAACTCATATACAGTGGAGGAAATTTCATATGAAGTTGAATCACCAACCATTGAATGGATTTCAGAAAATTTAACCAAATCAGAAAGACCAGAATTATCATCAGCTAAATCTGTTATATCTGGTGGTCGAGGTTTAAAGAATAAAGAAAATTTTAATAATTTAATATTCCCATTAGCAGATTCTTTAAAAGCTGGTGTTGGTGCCACTAGAGCTGCTGTTGATTCAGGATTTGTTGATAATTCTTTACAAATTGGTCAAACTGGTAAAGTTATTGCACCAGATTTATACATTGCCATTGGTGTTTCAGGTGCAATTCAACATTTAGCTGGTATGAAAGATTCTAAAACTATTGTGGCAATTAATAAAGATGAAGATGCTCCAATCTTTAACGTTGCTGATATTGGATTAGTTGGTGATTTATTTGAACTTGTTCCAGAATTAACAACAAAAGTTAAAAACTAGGTATAATTTATACATTAACAGTTTTCTTCCTTTTAAATTTCCTTCTTTGCCTTTGAACATTCTTTTTATCATTCCAATAGTTCTCAAGTGTATCAACAACCCATCTCTTAACTTTTACAAGGTTATACTTGAATGCTCCCCATGTAAGTAATACAATCAATCCAAAGCTAAAAGGAATGGCAACTTTCCAATAATAACTAACGCTTTCTGTCAAATCACCAAATTTTTCGAAATTCATACCGTAATAACCAGTCCAAAAGGATAAAGGTAAAAAAATCACAGTGACTAATGACAATTGTTTCATCGAATTATTTGTATCTGTTGAAATAGTGTTGAAAATCAATCCAATCAAGTTATCTATGCTAATAATCATACCATCAATCTCATCTGTAAACATCACTGTATGATCTGCTATATCTGCAAAATATATTTCTGAAATTGGAGATATGAATTTTTTACTATTGACTATTGTCCTTTGGAAAGAATTAGATCTTGATTTAAACATTTGATCTTCTAATCCATCATTTTGTGATAAATCTCTTAAAAAATTTATAAGTGAAGTAACTGGTAGTATTGACCTTCTTAAATTTGATAATTCTCCAGACATTAGATGTAATGATCTAGTATGTCTAATATTAGGATTTACTAAAACATCAACTTCAAATTCATTTAACCTTTTCCTATAAGCTGCAATGGTTGGGTATACAATATCCACTATAGAATCCAAGATATTTTGTAATAAAATAGAAGTATCACAAGAGGTTCTTATAATGGTTTCATTTTTACTTATTCTTGATAATATGGCATTTTCAATATCATCACCTGAACTTTCGAAAAAAGTTAAAACTGTATTGTTTGGTAAAAGATAAAAAGAGCATTGTTCAATACCAACGAATAAATTTCTATAACTTAAAGGTCTTTGATCGTTAAGATATTTTGTATATCTATTATCATATTTTTGCCATCTGTCATTAGGTTTAAAACTATCGTTTAAGTGTCTCATTTCATAAGATTTGGAAAGTCTATCATTTATAGATAGATTATCAAACTCAATTGTTATGTTGTTAGTTTCATTCTCAGATTTGTTATCATTTTGCCACCAACTCTTCTTCTTATCATCATCCTCATCATCATCAGAATTCTTCACCAATTTGATCAATGGAACAACTCCAAATAAACAATCAGGATACAGATCGATTTTCGTTCTTGTTGGAATGTCAATCATATCCTCCACTGCTAGTTTGTGCAAATTGTAATGATTCCCCAAGATCACCAAAGCTTCCCAAGATAATCCATTGATATTACACCAACGAGTCTTTGACCATTTTGGTCTTGTTTGTAATACCAATTTCAACTGAGCTGAAGCTTTGGCAATTTGTGCTTCTTTGGTCAACTCAGCAGCAGTTTGTGAAGCAGATGATGAAGATTCTTCTTCACCTTCTTCATGGGGTTTATTCCTAGTGTCAAGATCAATTCTTTCAACTCTATACCTATGTTCGTTATAATCGGTTATTGTAACAGAACTACCCAATGAGGCTAATATCACCTCTGTAGTGTTTATATCAACACCAGGTTCCCATTTGATTCTTTCCCTAGCAGCCATAGAAGAGTATGCACTTTCAGAATATCTTCTGTTTTTTTTGTTTTTAATCTTGTTCCTTCTGTTTTTACGATTATTTCGATTTCTTAAACCAGGTTCTTGACTCTCTTCATAATATCCATCGTTTACATCATTCTCATCAATATCATCATCACCAGCTATATCATCACCACCATTCCCTTTATCAGCATTATGTTTAAGATTATGTTTCCTCTTTTCAGTATCACTCTTATCATCATCATCTGAAAACTCATCACTCTCATTCGTCAAAAAGAGATCATTGGGTAGATCTGGTAAGTTTGGATCATGAGAATCATAAATTGTATGTTCTTGGATCATTTTGAAACGATTCTTATCACTGAAAAGCCTTTATCAACCACAATGAAACAATATTCGAATGCTTGATTATTTTGACACATTTTTTAAAGTGCTTAATTTTTTGCCTTGACCAAAAAAACCAAATGACCCAAAATATAAAATGTCCTAAAATTATCACCAGTTTTTACTACTTTTTAATTAACTATAAAGTTAAAGGATTTAAATTGTATGAAACAAGAATGGTTCAAAGGCAAAGGATAGTACTTCAAGGCTTCACCTCTTTAAAGACTCCAAATGCTGCACTTGTCAACACCAGCTCAAGGGTGATACGGCTTCAATACAATGGTGTCACCAATGGTGTCGTCACCAATGGTGTCACCAATGCGGTAATAAATCAATACCAACACCACCTTGTACAACAACCATTGAAGACATCCATGCAGATTCTTTCGTTCAAGTCATCACCTGTCATTAGACACTCTACCAATGTAGATGATCCAATTAAAGAGCAAGTTAAAAAGGCTAATTTAGGATCAATGATTGAATATCTTGGGTATATAATTCCAGAAGCCTTAAACACTACACCTGATCCATCAAAATTAGATGAATCTATTAAACTTAGAATTTCTCCAAGTTTAAATTTAAACATTCCAATCATTAGGGGACAATTAAAATATTTGACAAGTTTAAAAGCAACTCAACTAATATTTAAAAATTTTGTATTAAATTCAAATACAAAACTTCATATTTCCAAGATTGAAGTTGATACATCAAATAGATATGGAATTTTAGGTAAAGGAGTATCCAAGTTGGTGATTCATTGGAAAACGTGTGATGATAGATGTTCTCATTTAAAGAAGTCTAATGTTGATGATATAAATGTCTTTGTAAATAATGATACGATAGAGAGTAAAACTAATGATTGTAACACTACTGATAATACTGGTGAGAGGAATGGGAATGGTAAGGTGTTATATGGAATTTTTGTCTTTGAGTTGAATGGGATGAATGATAAAATACTAGTTCATAACGTTGAGAATTTAGAAATAACAAATGGTGAAAAGGAAGTTGATGATGTATTTGATGGGAATTTTGCACCAATTAATTGATTGTATATAAACCTTGTAAATAAACTACGATTGAAAAATCTATATTCTAATCTATGCATTTTCATCATTATCATTATATCAAAACCAGTCTAATTTCTCAAATTTTAGTGGAGAATTTCTCATAAATCCAGATTCATTAGTCATATTCAAGGGTACAACTTGAACGTTGGGAGTTAAGGGAGTGTTGTATTTAAACTCATCAAATAGACTATCATCATCTTCTTCTTCTTCGTACTCTTCATACTCTTCATTCACTTCATTCACTTCATTCACTTCAGATCTTGTATCATTCAACTTATCCATTTCAATCTCCATTCCAAACAACAAGTCATCGTTATTCTCATACATAGTTGTATCATTTGATATATTTGAATAATCCACATTATCCGTTGTAAATGATTTTTCAAATCCATTAATACAACTTTGATAATAAAAAAAATCTAAAGATCTATGAATTGGATTTAATTGCAACAATTGTAAAAGGCAATCAAATCCAAATTTTGATAAATTTGGATACCAATCAAATAAAATCTTTGGATTTTTAACATATTTAGCAAAATTTTCATCTTTTAAATTTGCCAATTTCCATGGACATTTTTTAAAAAGAACGTATAATAAAGTTATACCAATTGACCAATAATCAGCATATTTAGTGTTATAACATCTATGTTTACCCATTGCGAAAAAAGTTTCCGGAGCCATATATTTTTCAGTACCAACTAATGAATCATATGCATTAATACTTAAAGTTGATAACCCCCAATCTGTTAATTTTATTGATTTAAAATTATCAATTAGCACATTTTCAGGTTTTAAATCTCTATGATAAATTCCATTTTTATGTGAAAAATTAACAATGTTAAAAATTTCCTTTATCAAAGTTTTAAAATGTAAAGGATTTTTATCATTAGCAATATAATCGTATAAATCACCATTTGAACAATATTCAAAAATCATCCAATGATAATTTTCAGTTTCAAAATTGTTTAACAATGAACATAAATTTTTATGATTATTGTTAATTTTTTTCAAAATTGAAATTTCATGTCTTGCTATAATTTTAGAACCTTTATGAGATTTGGACATAATTTTAATTGCAACGTATTCATTAACAAAACAGTCAAACCCTAATACAACTTTCCCATATGAACCTAATTGAAGATGTCTAATAAATTTATATTGATCATTAATAGGAGAATTTGAATGTTCAAAATGATATAATTCATCTGTAACCATTGTTTAATAGTACTCGTGTGATAAGCAATTTAATTAACCTTTCAATAAAAAGACACCTGTTGTTATCACGAATATAAAGAGGCTATTAGATATTGACTAGATATAACTATATATGAGTATAATTGACAAGCTGGCGATTGATAGAGTATTTATAAAAAACACTCATATTAATCCGAGATTGCCCCATTGAAAACACTGATGATGTAAAAATATAAGGAGTTTGGTTCTAGAAAAAGCCTTACGATTTTCCTAATTGAGTCAAAAACCCTGTCAAAAAATGAAAAAGATGATCCTTTTTTCTTATCAGTTCAAATTCGGAAAGTGCTAGAATAAAAACGAAAATAGAAAGACTGAAAATGCTTAGTCATTTTGAAAAAGAAGACTAGGTGACCTTAACTGATTTTTTTTTTGAAGCGACCCGATTCAAATGAGTCAACAAGGTCACTATCCTATACCATTAATTTGAAATCATGCCATATAAATAGTGTATTTTAAGGCATATAAAGTTGATCACGAAAATCTTTATGACTTGTGTGGTTTATTCAACATTCTTTTATAGTACTGACAGTTATATTATTTAATAGAGTAATTACAAGTTGATATTTGAGATGGAATCTTCGGAATATCTTAAGCATTTAGAATCTTACCTAAAATGTAAAACTACATTAATTAATAGAAGTACATTTTGGAGATAGACAAACGGCTCTTTAATATTAGCGGGGATAAACTTTGAGGAAAATTTTTTGTTAATAAATTCCTCCGGGAGCCCCGTTTAAAATAAAACTTTTGGCGAGGGGAGAATGGCCAAATGATCTTGCGACCGAGTAATATGGTGACCATAAACGTTCACCAGACTAGGCATTATCCAGCTCCTTAAGTGACTCATTTTTAAGATAGTTGATATGGATGGAGCCTTATTTGGCGGTGGTCTCTATGGTAAATTTCAGTAAGAGAACAACTGAAGGGCTGAGTAAGAGATCAACTGAAGGGCTGAGTAAGAGATCAACTGAAGGGCTGGGATAGTTAACCTCTTGTTTCCTATTTTTTCCGAGATAACATGTAATTCTTTATCTCTAAAAACACTAAATATAGTCTTAAAGGGGCTCATACTACAGAATGTTAAGACAAATTATTGTACTTGTATTACCCATAAACGTTTAAAAATCACCATAAATACCAACACTTGCCACAATGAATCCTAAAACACTAACAGTTCCAACCAATTTATTAACTGTTTGTAATTTATCCAAAGCTTTAACACCAACAGTTTGATTTAAATGATATTCAACTTCATTTTCAATTTCATCATTACCTTCTTCATCAACTGAACTAGAATCACCTAAATCTTTATAAACTGAATTATCCAGTTCAGATTTAACTGCTTGCCTTTTTTCAACATCTGGTTTTAATAAATCAAGTTTAAAATATCTCCAAATATCATCTTTAGCAATAGTATAATAAATTAAACTAGATATTGGTAATACCAATGATGAATATATAAGATATGGATGTTTAGATTTTAATGGTGCACCAAAATATGCCAATTGGAAAGCAATAGTAGAAATAGTACCTAAAGTACCTAAATAAATTGCATTTATCTTTATCTTTGATTGAATAAATTCATTTATTTGATTTAAATTGCTTAAATTTGAAGTCTTTGTCAAGGTAAATTTTAAAATTTGAAAACTATTTAAAATATTAGTGGTAACAGTACCAGCAAATAATCCTAAAGTGGATAGACCAACAACTTTAATAACAGCTAAACAAGTACCCATTTCTCTTTATCCTTATAGAAAATAAATCTTCTTCTCTTTTCTATTGTGCTAATTATTGTGAATTTGCCATTGAGAAATCCTTTTTTTTGTAAATTTCCTTTTTCAAAATATTTTAATTTCCGGTTGTCATGGTTTTTGAGCACGAGATCAAAAATGTGTCAAAAATGAATTATTTCACTACAAACGTTGATTTAAAATTAATCTCAGCTTTGAGCTTTATACACAACATCACTAATCTTTAAACCCCAATCCCAATCAGGGTCTTCAACATACTCTAAAGAACCATTCTCTTTAAACTCTAAAAATTTGGATATATCACTATTTGGCCACTCTTTAATCTCCTTTTCGAAATTTAAAAATTTTAAATATGGTTCTTGTAAATTTTTCAAATATTTAATTTCAAAATCTTTAAATCCAGCATTTTTATGATAAAACCATACTTGAAGATCAGTTCCATGAAGCACTTTTAAATTTTTTTCAAAATGGTTTTCTAAAAATTCACCTCTAAATGATACTCTATATCTGAAAATGTTTTCAATTGGGAAACCATTTTTAACCAATTGATTAATGTATCCACGACTTGATACATATACTTGACCATCACCTGTTATTTCACCATATTTAATTCTCAAGTTTTCTTGGAAATTTGCATCAGATTCATCCAACTTATCAACTTCGTAAGCATCATATAATGGTTGAACTACTTTTTCATTATAATAGTTGTTAACTTGCAATTTCAACTCTTTTTTAGTTGATGGAGTATTCAAAAGTGAATACTTGTAACGTTCGTTATTAACTTCACCAATGATCAATCTAACATTTTTGATTTGTAATTTCTTGGCATATTCACCAGATATTAATTCTTTGATAAGATTTGATGATACAAAATCATCATCAGTGACAGCTCTAAATGTATGAATGTTTAAAGTTGGAATGAAATCTTCTAAAAATTCAGCTTTAATCTCTTGTAATTTAGCAATTTTGTCATCAAATGATAAATTTTTCAATGATAATTTTCCAACAATCTCATCAAATTGTTCATTGCTTTCTTCTATACTCTTTGGTTGTGTATAAACACCATTGGAAAACAATAAAACTTGTTTGATAATCTGTAGAGCTTCAGGATGATAAACTTCATATGCTAATTGATAAAAAGTTGAATACGAACCAGCACTAAGTCCACCAACTGTTATTAATTTTGGATTACCACCAAAATGAACAATGTTATTATAAGTCCATTCAATAGCAGCTCTTTGATCCCAAAATCCAAAATTTGCACCTTCTTTGTCAAATAACTCTTGACTTGATAAAAATCCAAATATGTTTAATCTATGACCTGGTACAACTAAAATATATTTTTTGGCAAAATCTTCAAATTCATCAACTGGATTAACATCTGGATGACTTGGATGACCATATTGTAACCAACCACCATGAATGTAAATTAAAACGGGCCATCCATTTTCCGGTTTTTCAGATTCATCAATTGGAACCCAAATGTTTGACCAAGTGATGTTCTCATCACTATCGGATTTTTGATAGTTGAAAGCTGGATTTGGAACTTCAGGTTGTGGACATTTTAATCCAACTTCTCTATAATCATTTGTATAATCGTAATCTTCAGGTAATGCAATTGGTTTTCTCCAACGATTTAGCCCTGTAGGTGGTAATGCAAATGGAACTTTCGCATAACGAATTGTAGACTCTTTACCAGTTTCTGATTTAAGAACATAACCAGTTAATTTACCCTTATTTGGAATTGAAAGCTCATAAGGTCTTGCACCTTCTGTTGAAATTTGTTGGCCCATATTAGTTAGATGGGGTTTGTGTATACGGTTTTGAACAAGAATCAATTGACAATGGTGTAAAGAGTGATCTCAAACCTATCTTTATATGAACATATTTTCGATATCACCTTTTCTAATCATCAGTACCTATTTGAGTAACTAGAGCGAAAGTTGAAACCCGATCCGAGATCTCTGACTTGAGCTGTGTACAATCTTTTGACGGAAAAAAAACAAAAGATCGGATCGGAAATCGGATGCCATTTTTACAGATTATCTTTCATATCTTTCTGGGGTTTTTGTTTTTGTTGATAGTAGAATTCAATGTTAATTTCCCTGATCTTAGTGTGTATTAGTTACACAATATGTATTAAAAGGTTCAAAATATCAGTGAAAGGTTAATCCGCACCAAGAGATCCATATCCAAAAAAATTATGACTAAATCTTAAAATTCATTAATCACAGAGACCAAAGTTTTCCTCAGCATAAATAAGGTGCCTTTAGGTAATTTGAACCAGTAAACGGTTTTACACTATATAAGTTTTATTTAATTTATATAGATTTTTATTGAAATAAATTAAGATCAGGCAAAGCAAAAATAGCAATCATAGCACTATGAGAAAGCACAATACAATTATCATCGCACTCTAGCGCTTTTATTCTAATGCGTCTTGTCAATTGCTCTTTTGGGACGTTGCGTTCTTTCTTTGATAAAGTGCCTTAATAACCAGTTATGGGTCTCATTGAAGCCAAATACAATTAATCATGCGCCTTTTCATAGTCTGTAAAAATCTCAATTCGAAAAAAGACCAAAATATGCATGTTTCTGTTCATGCACCAGATACATCAAGATGCATGACTAAAATATGCAAAACTGGACCAAACTAGGTACAATTTAATATGTTTTGAGCTATTTCCACAAGAAGTCATATCTTTTATTAATCGGACCTTCTCTTGTTGTTAGAGTAAAGATCTATTGTCTTATTCTACGACTAAAAGTTTCTCGGGTTTTGAGTGGCTAATGAAAGCTTGGTTTTGTGAATTAATACGTCCAATTTAGTTTTTAAGCCAACTAACTTATTAGATTTTCCTGATCTTAATGTGTATTTAGTTGAATGCAAACTCTATATAAAACTTCTTATTAACAGTGTTTTTTCGTATTGCTGGCCCGATTAATGTCTCACAGAGATTGCGATATGTATATGTGAAGAGCTCAAGAACTGTCTTAAACCAATTCTAAGACACTATCAATGTAGTGTGCAGTATGACAAAGTAATGTCACCTGTCAGAACAACATAACAACAATGGAATGTCCAGAGCCAGTGCAACACTTCTTAGAATTTGTTTAGCAAAAGAGAAGAAATGGAATGCTTTCATCATACGATTTAACGACTTTTATTAGGTTAGTTTTTTGGCTTTTCTTTGGTGTTTGTTTTCTTGATTTTAATATGTATTAGTTGGATAAAATATAAATACATTATATTATATTAATTATATAGGCATATAACATGTATCTCGCCTCCATATTGGAGTTCATTATACATTATTATACGTTATCATATATTATTATACATTTTTCTTATACAGGTTATTATAGATTATTCTCAGGTACTATTTCTATAAAACTAATATAGTGTAGAGCCAGCTTCGGTTCAGTTAACCCGTAAGTACCCTTAATTCAACTTGGGGCTGGTTGAAGAGAGTTTGGAGGAAATATCTGGAGAGAAAATCTCCATTTCCTCTTGCTTGGCGTCCACTGATGATACAGAGACTTTGAGACACTCAATCATTGATTAATGTATTGTTAGTTAATATTTTCCAGTCATAATAATTGGTCGTCGATCGAGATAGTAAACGAATTTGAAATCATATTCTCAAAGGTCGAAGTTACCAGCGCTATCTCTTATAAGAGATAATTGAATTACATTGTCTAAAAGGTTATCGCTAAGGCTTTCACAGCCAACAGTTAGTTATTTCAGTGTATCTATTAAACCGTCTCGTACCTCAGTCCCCAAAGGCAGGTACGATCTCTGAGTGGGTACTGTACCTAGCAAGCACCCTTTTGCTAATTTCCAGGGTTTTAGAGTCTGCCATCATTAGGATGCATAGTAAGTTTGTATTCAATGACTCTGTTTAACGACAATTTGAAAGAGAATTTACGAACAGCCTTCCAAAAAAGAGGAAACTGGAGGTCAAAATATAGGTAGGATGTGAATCTTTAAACTTGAAACAAAAAAAAGTATATACTTCCCAAATTTTACTGCTTATCCAAAAATGCCACCAAGGGAACAACCGGTAGTTTTGTCAAGCAGTTTTTACCCGTCACACACATAAGCTTACATCGAATGGTCTCAAAAAGCCAAGTGAATGCAATAGTAACAACTGAAGTTTTTATTCGAACACAGATTACACGCTTCCACCCCTAGTTCACATTTAGATCCACCCGATTCACATGGAATATTATAAGCCCTTTATTACCGCTTCTCTTCTCACTGATGGTGGTGTAAGAAGTTTGATTTACGACAAGTAGTGGTTCCTGATTTATCCCATTGCGTGTGACCTACTATACACTGAAAATACCGAAGTAAATCACATGGGTAAAACAACGAAAGACAAAAGCCTTTACTGTTAGAGGGGCGTGTGGTTCACAGTTGGACTACAAAGGTCGCTTAACTATAAAGATTCAAGTACTATTTTTGCGTCTAAAAGGCAAAATTTAACGTTTTATTTTTCTATAACTAAGCTCTCATCAGGACAGTGCTGACTTCAAATTTGCATTTTCTTTAGCTAAAGTGTTCTGTATTCTTTTGTTGAATCTACTTCCAGAATTCAGATGCACTATCTTTTCATGTCTTTTGTAGGAGTCCTTTCTCTTAAAAACTCTGTCACAATGAGCATGACTACAGTTGAATATCTCATTGGTCTGACTTTGATGTTTGTCCCCAGGGTGATGAATTCTATGATCATGTTGAGCAGCACAGTGCCTTCTGACTTCAGCATGTCTAGGAAGACCAATTATTGACCATGGACAATCATTGAAAGGGCATTTGTGTGGACGTACAATCTTTGCCTTATCGACGTGGAGTGCGAATTGATAAAGATCGGAAAATATCTCAGTACAATGTGCACACTTGTAGATTCCCTTCTTTCTTATATGTGTGATCTTTTCCCAAATTGCTTCATTATTTCTCAACTGTTGGGCAATAGGTATTGAACTCTCATCATACACTGGTGCTGTGGATTTTGTTTTGGATTTGGATTTGGATTTGTATTTAGACTTGCGTGCTGTGACTTTTTTCGTTTTCCATATCTTGTTATCTTGAAGTTCAATAGTTTGAAAAGAAGTTGCTTGGTTAGCTGTAAAGGAGTCTGACGCTGTAGGTGTAAGAATATCGGAGTAGTATGGTGAGCCACTAATGGAAGTGTCAAAAAACGGATATTGGCTCATATCATTGGAGGCATCTAAGCTTTGTAGAAGTACTTCAGCTGTATCTTGGTCATCTAATGACTTTATAGTTATGTTATTATTTGGTTGCAAATAATTTTCATCTAGAGGAGTAGAAAGACCATTAGTAAAATAAGATAACTGTTCTGGATGAGTTGGATTATTAAAGTTGCTAGCAAGACTTTGATCGTGTTGGAAATCGTCAAAGTTGAACCGTGAGAGTTGGAGACTTTCACCTTCATGTCCTGTTATAGGAAGCATATTCGCTTTTGGTTTAGAAATTGATGGAGTGAAAGCTTCAGCATCAGGAAGCTGTGAAATATGTGCTTCGAAAGCATAATAATAGTTTGGTGTAGGTAAACCATTATTCTTCAAGCTAGATTGGCGTTTATCATCAAAGTTGTCAAGTGGGTAGCCCAGTCCTGATACCTGAAGAAGTGAATGGTTTTCCTGTCCATTTATTACGCTCCAATCTGAGTTATATATTTGTAGTTCTTGAGGATATGGAGCCACTAACTCACCATTTGAGTCAAAGACGGTGTTCATTGTCATGAAAGGCATAAAGTGGCTAAAAGAAGAAGTGGGGAACAGTAAGGGAGTGTAAATAGGTTGATCTGGATAAATTATTGTGCAAGTTTGTAAATGAGGTTTTGCCTCTTCAGTGTTTTAAAAGTGTTTCAGCGCGTTTTGTATTTATATATATATATTCATATATATTTAAGGATGAGTTCATAGATATATACTAGATTCATCTAATTTTTTTTGAAACATTTCGCATCTCGCTTTAGTTTGTGGTCATTAGTAAAAAGAAAAGTGTATTTCTATTGTTGGACAAGATACAGACCTTTTTCTCCTGTCATATGTTATAGATTTATGTTGGAAAGTGGAAACCAACTTACTTTGATGTTGTTTCATAATCGCAAAAGTTTCAATATTGAGTGGATGGTACTTAGTAATGCGCATAATATTCAAAGTTAAGGTACCTTAAGGTAGTATGTTAAATTTGAGTGCATAATAAAACTGAAACGTTGCGTACGATTTTAACTCATTGGTGAGATTTTAGAGATTTTTTTCCTTTCTTAAGGTATCCGAAAATCCAGTGTTTTAAATATAACTGCATTGCATTACATATTTCAGCAATGCATCATGCATAGTAAAAAAAAATTGAAACACTTTAGTAAAATACCAATTAAGAAAGACACCAAAAAAATGCACCAACTATTTCTTTTGCTTAACATGAGTAAGCGGACAAACATGGCGTGTTAGAGAGAAAAGAGTCAGGTTTCATCTGAATGGGTAAAGAAGTAAAGAGATGATGTCTCAACTTTATTAATTTTTGAATTTGCAGTTTGTTATTTGTATATCATCGGTGTTCAAGTATAATTTGTCAAGACTTTCACAAATTTGAAAGCTTACAGATTACGAACTGGGTTTTGAGTCTTAATTATTCGTTAAAGTTAACATTTCATTAAAGATTGGCAAATAAAAACAAAAAATATTTTTAAGATCTTCCATATGTGCAAGACAGAAAGACTTGTGTAAGTGATTGTTCGCTCGAATAATACTAATTTGACACAAAGGGTTTGATGTGATTATAAGAGGGGTCTTCAATGGAAGTTTTTGACAAATAGGAACATTTTATAGATATTTGAATGGAGTGACATATTGAAAGAGTTAACCTTTTAATTTGTTCAGGGTAGTGATACGATTACAGATACACTAGTATAGTCTTTGATCTTTATCCAACTTACATACTAAACAGCATTACAGCACTTTTGAAGAGACTAATTCTCCACTTGGGATGATGCCCATCAGTAAGATTGTTCGATGCAATAGATTCGTCATTAACTAATTAGTCAAAATAGAGGTTTGAGGTTAAGAATTACCGCGAATGTCGAGACATTATTAAACTTGACAGATTAACGCCTGAGCTAGCCCACCTTGGAAATATTATAACGCAGCAAGTCCCTACGTTTCAAAGCATATTATCCACTATCTCGTATCTTCTATCCACAATGTAATACGCTTCTAATTTTACAGTGATTAGCATTTAGTAAAGTACCATTAATTCGAGTAAGTCAATAACTTATAAACTGTTATCTGTGTGCATATCAAGTAGTTTAAACCCTAGTTTCATATTTATTACGGCTCAACCCGTTTTTGAACAGACTTCAATTAAATTTTTGGTTATTTCACTCAAGGTAAAGGAACGACCTGCCTCTGTTGTGTTCAATCGTATTATCATTTGCAATATTAATTAAGTTCTTTTTTCCCTAAATTGCCGAGAGACCAAAGGATTTCATTAGACTTTAAAAGAAGTAAGTTGCAAAATTTTCTTTAAGTGAATCTCGATTCGGTCCAATTCCTTATATTCAAAGCACATTACCAAACTCTAAAATTCAAGAGGATTAGGCGGCTTTTGAAAAACTGAATAAAATGTTCAAAAGAAAAGAACATATGCCACTACATAATGCATTCGTTTCGATATTGTTTGCTCGACTTTTTTTTAAAACAAAGAAGTTGAAAAAATATCAAATGTAATGCAACGTATGGCCGAGTCAAAACCCAACCAAAAAACAAAAAAAAAAAAAAAAAAAAAACCAACCAAGACTCAAATTTTATATATGCACCAGTTAATGAACTCAGCTTTTTAATACATAGTCACATCTCGATTTAATGTACATATTTTTGTAAGCGAGACCAAACTATGAGAATTAACCAGCGTATTTCCATCTATGTAAAAAAGAACACGCCAGAACAACTTTTGATTCATTTTTTGATGTTCGAGATTATCATTTCCTTATCCAAGAGATTTTAGATGTTTTAAGAGTAAAGAGAAATATTGGTGGAGAGAGTCAATTTTAGTGATTAATATCCGTCGGAATCGGAAAGCTGTTGCCAGATCTGTGGCACTAATTCCATTTTTAAGAATTTAATAAAGGTATATAGAGTACAAATAAAATAACAGAGTGAAAATTGTGTAGATAGATTTGAGTAGAAAAAAAAATGGCTTAAATGGTAGGGTTGTAATCCATTTCCATTTCAACTCAAGCCAGATGAGGACTTTCTGTTAGGCGCATAGGTAAGACAACGTGAATAACTTGTTTTTTTTAGAGGTCTAAAGTGACTGGGCTTAGATTCTCAATTTGATCGTGCGCATAACACAAAGTGGGCATTTTCTATTGATGAACTAATTCCACCATTGAGAAGAGTTAGTTCCGTTCTAGGGGTATAGATTTTTAAAAGATGGGGGTATCTTTTTTTGTTTTTCACTAGAAGTGAACTAAAAGATCACCGATATTTCGATGTAAAAAGACTACTTTAATATTCAATAGCGCCTTCCCCAGTGTTAAACGGCCATCGAGTAGAACTGTTACTACCAGATGACAGAAGAACGTCTAGACTCTTTCGCACTAATTTAAACTTTTGAGATGTAAATGATCGTCGATATTTGTGAGAAAGTCTGTTTAGAGTCTTAGTAGCTTGTGTAAGCAAGCCTAGTCTATAAAGATTGGACTATTCAGTGCTCAATCAATGTTCGGAAATCACATACTATGTTAGAGTTGGGCTAAACGTTTGTATGATAGGGGCAGCTTATGGCATTCCCTATAGACGAACCAAACCCAGTCTCTTTATTTCTTTAACTATAATACTACATGTTAGAGGGAAATGATTTTTGACTTTCAGATACTAATTGAGGCGTATTAGACTTACAAAGTGGTTGGTTGAAAGTTCATATGTTTAGGGCTTCTAACCCGGTGTCAAAATGTCATATCTTGAAGGCGTTTATTAACTAGCTAAAACATAAAATCTACAAGTCTCTCTCCAGCTAACACCCATTTACTGTTTTTCTAGTTATCTTGCTCTAGAAGTACTTTAAAAACATACACTACCACATATATTAAAGAAAGTAAACGAAAACTTTTTTTTGGTAAGAAACTTAAAAATTTGTGATCAATATCCCAGATATTGAAATCAAAGTATTCCCCGATTAGTTTGCATTTTCTAATGGAGTTAAACGTAAGTATGGTTTAACAATTCTGAATTTAGGGAATAAAGTTTTAGCTTCATCATTTGAAACTGATGGATGAACAATAACATCATCACCAGGAACCCAGTTAATTGGGGTGGTGATTCTATTTTTATCACCAATTTGTAAAGAATCCAAAACTCTTAAAACTTCAGCGGTGTTTCTACCAGTTGAAGCTGGATAAGATAAAGTTAATCTAATGGTCTTTTTTGGATCAATGATGAAAACTGATCTAATGGTGAATTGAACACCTTTGTTATCCACATTAGTGGCATCTTGATAATCAATCATATCGTAGTTATAAGCGATTTCTCTTTTTGGATCAGCAACAATTGGGAAAGTTAATTTAGATCCAGTGATTTCATCAATATCTTTAATCCAATCTTTATGAGAATTAGCATTGTTAGCAGATAACCCAATTAATTTAGCACCTCTTTTAGCAAATTCTGGTTGTAATTTGGCAAAAGCACCTAATTCAGTGGTACAAACTGGAGTGAAATCATCTGGATGAGAGAAAAAGACAACCCAATCATCACCAGCATATTCATAAAAGTCAATTGGACCATTAGAAGTATCAGCTTGAAAGTTTGGAGCTTTTGAACCTAAACGTAAGGTAGTACCTTCTGGTTTTGGAATAGACATATTGTAATTTATAGAATTATAGTCAATTGATTGAAAATTGAACAATTGCAGTTAAAAGTAGTTAAAAAAAAGCAGATTTAAGGAGAATGAAGGAATTATTTATACCAACCACTGTGGATAAAATTTTGATTCCTGCTAAACTGGACATAAAACAAGCTACAAAAATGTGAAAAATGGATAAATTACGCTGGTGAGTTCACTTCACGTGACTTTTGACGTTTTTCAACCATAGTTTATTCATTAGCCACATTACCTTTTTTCATTTTGGCTGCTGTTTCCTGCTGCTTTTTCAAGCCACATTTTGTACTTTATGTGTATGTCTGTGTGTGGCAAGTGTAAATAAAGTCTAATAAGAAGTTGATAAACTTTGAAAAGATTGAGTATTTAAAATGGTTGTACTAAAAACTTTTGCCAAAGAAGGTGTGCTTTCTTCTCTTTTCCATGATGTTATAGTTGATCTTGTTTGATGTTCTTGAAATTATGGCGACTAATGACAAGCCTAAAATATTTCGCTTCGGTTCGCAATTCAAATTGCTTGACATGTGTATAAGTATAAATTTTATAGAGTGTCTTTAGATGAGGCTGAAACATTGAAGAGTACTTAAAAGAGACCATCAGGATCAAATGGTATTCGAGAAATTGGAATATCAATGGATTATAAGAATTGCCTGTCAGATTATTACAATTCTACTAAAGTAAATCAGGTTTAATGGTGCGTACTTTCCACTTTTACCTTATACAACAAAGAATAGTTATGTTCATGGGGTCCATGGGGTTTGGTACAGGCTCATGGGCTTTGATCGCAAGCATTGAATTTTCGGATATATTACATATGACTTTTAAATTCAAATAAGAGAATATAACAACTACACTTCATTACACATATCAAATCTATCTCTATTGTGTATAAAACTCATGTTCATTATAAGACTAATAAATACAAAATAAACTTGCTAAAAGAAACTAAAAACTGCCAAAAAATAAAAACCTAATGAAAGTTGCACTATAAGCGCCATTTCATATTCCTCAAGAGTATAGATCTGTAGGCTTTTTCTCCAATTTTGAATCTCATCAATCTTTTGTTAAAATTCGTTAATAAGAAAGTACTTCAATGTTGAAAGACTCCCCTTGTAGTTGTGGTGGTGGTGGTGGTGTTGGTGTTGTGCTTAGACTTGTTCTAAGATTTCATCTTTGTAACCAGAGGTGACTTTTTTACCTTTTTCTTCAGATGAAGCTTCACCATGTAAGGCTAATAGAGCACCTAAATCAAATTTTGGTTGTTTAAGTAGTTTAACTTTTCTGATGTGAACGTTTTGTAATGGGAAGATGTTTTTGGTGGCTTTTTCAATTTCTTTTCCAATAACTTCTGGAATTAATTTAGATGTTAATTGAGCTAAAGTGGAATTTTGAACTTCTCTTGTAATTATATCAACAATTTGTTTTCTAACAGCTCTGATATGAGAGGATTGAGCATAAGTAGTTTTTTTAATTTGGTTAGCTTGACGTTTGGTGAAAGCAATACCGAAAACTCTGACAATGTAATCATCTGAAGTTTTAACAGTAACGTTAGCTTCAATCAAAGTTTGCCATTTTCTAACTAATGATCTTAATTTATCTGAGGTGAAGTCTAAACCGTGGAAATTGGTTAACAAATTTTTACCTTGAACTTCATCAACTCTTAATTTAACGTTTCTGAAAGCGTAATCTTCAGAACCTTGTAAATCAGCTAATGAAACTTCAACAATACGACCTTTTAAAGCATCAGCAGCGTTTTTCAAACCAGTTGATTTGTTGACTAAAGTTTTACCAACATTTCTGTTTTCAAAAGTTGATGGAGCTTTGATGTCGAACCAATCTTTTCTGGTGAATGGATCAACAACTCTCTTCTTCAAACCTTTTTTACCTTTGGACAATCTCTTGTTCTTACCGACAGCCATCTTTGATATTTGTTGATATAATGATAGATTATCTATTCTTCTATCCTGGAAAGGGCCTTGAGCTAGCTTTGAGCCTTTATTATTTTTTTTTTTTTCATTGAAATTTTTCACTTGTACAATTCCTTGTGTGCATTTACCAGTTTTCGAAATAATCCTCGAAAAATTGAATATTCCAACGAAATGATTATATAATCAAGAAATCCCATCCAAACACCAATCAATTTCTTAAAAGTTCAAAAAATGAAAAATTTGTGACTGTGGTCAGTCGGAATTGAATTAAAATTCGGGACAATTCTTTTTCGATCTAAGTGTTACGGGACACATATGAATAAAGTCCAATTATTGATCTAAAATCAATGCTGATTTCATTAATTTAATTGATAAATGACAGAGAACAATAAACTACAACTTCATTAGACAAACCAATTGGCTTGTATTCAAAAAAAAAAATTCTGAACTTGTCTTTTCATCAAACAAAATTCATGCAAACAAATGTGAAACCTTTTTAATCCCAAATAAATATGTGTAAGAAACAGAATATATATAGTAAAAGTAAAAAAATTAATTGAAATCAATAACTAAAGAGTAATTAATATGAGTAAAACGACATCAAGTCATTCAATGACCATTATGACATAACATTAAAAGTAAAAAATTAGAGAGAGGTTACTCCCTTGAAAGAATGAAAATAAAGAAAGAAGAATTTCATTTAAACTTAAGCGTTTTCTGGACGTAATTTTCTAACTTCTTTACCAACTCTCCAGATTTCTAAATCTCTGATGACTTTCAATTCACCTTCTAATTTATCACGGTAATCTGGTTGAGAGTTGAATTCTAAAGAACGTTTAGTTTCAGAACCGTTTCTAACAGATTCGTATAAATCTTCGAAAACTGGTTTTAAAGCATCTTTAAAGATTGGGTACCAATCTAAAGCACCACGTCTGGCAGTAGTAGAACAAGCATCATACATGTAATCCATACCGTATTTACCAATCAATGGGTATAAAGATTGAGTGGCTTCTTCAACGGTTTCATTGAAAGCTTCTGATGGAGAGTGACCATTTTCTCTTAAAACTTCATATTGAGCCAAGAACATACCATGGATACCACCCATTAAACAACCTCTTTCACCGTATAAATCAGAGTTAACTTCTCTTTCAAAAGTGGTTTGGTAAACGTAACCGGAACCAACGGCAACGGCTAAAGCTTGAGCTTTTTCATGAGCTTTACCGGTAACATCATTCCAGACAGCGTATGAAGAGTTGATACCACGACCTTCTTTGAATAAAGATCTAACAGTTCTACCAGAACCTTTTGGAGCAACTAAGATAACATCAACATCAGTTGGAGTTTCAACATGAGTTAAATCTTTGAAAACTGGGGAGAAACCATGTGAAAAATATAAAGTTTTACCTTTGGTGATCAATGGTTTCAATGCTGGCCATGTTTCAGATTGAGCAGCATCTGATAACAAGTTTAAGATGTAAGTACCTTTGTTGATGGCTTCTTCAACTGGGAATAAGGTTTCACCTGGAACCCAACCATCTTCAATGGCAGCTTTCCATGAAGCACCATCTTTTCTAACACCAATGATGACTTTAACACCGTTATCTCTCAAGTTTAAACCTTGACCATAACCTTGAGAACCGTAACCAATTAAGGCTAGAGTATCATTTTTGAAATACTCTAATAATTTTTCTCTTGGCCAGTCAGCACGTTCATGAACAATTTCTTCAGTAACACCGTCGAAACTGATGGTTTTCAAACCTCTAACACCAACAGTTGGGGCAGTTGCAGTTCTTAAAACTGGACGAGTAGCAGAGTTGACTAAAGCAGACAAAGCTCTCTTTTGGGTAGAGGAGATAGCAGTACGAGCTAAACGGACAGCAGCAGTTCTTAAAGACATTATATATGAAGAATTGAAATTAATCTAATTAATAGAACTAAATAGGATCAACAATCACTAACTATTTAGAACTGGACGAAAAAGGTGATGTCTGAACTTTTTTATACTTTACCAAATCGAAAAAAAAAATTTTTCATTGACTCAGTGAAAAGAAAAGGAAAAAAAAAAAAAAAAAAAAAAAAAAGTAGAGTTGAAAAAAAATAGGCCCGGTTTTAGAGATTTTTTGTGGGCAAATAGCTTTTTTTTAACAAGAGCGAATCATAGGACCGGTTTCGCAATACAAATAAATCATATATGTGTCAAAATTAGATGAGAAATTGATCAAATCTTTGACGATAATTAAACTCAGGCCCGGAAAAGTTCATAGTAAAGTCAAGATGTTCTATCTTTTATCATTAGACACCCCTAACGTTCATAAGACTCTTTGTTGTTATTTGGTGTTATAAAATGACACAATGACATATCTCTACGACTTGAAGAAGTAACTTAGTATGTAATATATTGGGGAACTATCAAAGTTGACTTAAAGCAAAATTTGTATACCGGGTTTATATAACACTTGAATATGTCTAAATGCCTATTCTAAAAATCAAAACTTATATCACTTAAACCAATAAATCTTGTGGTTTTTCAAGACCTGAACTTGAGTTATCTCCATCTTCAACATGGTCAACTCCTGCTTTCTTTTGCAAATGTTCTATACTAATATCGTTAACACTATCACCGAAAACTTCAGCAACTTCTTCTAAAGTACGACCAGCTGTTTCAACAAATGACAAATAAACTGCAAACAATTCAACAACCAAGATACAACAGTATACAATGTAGTATTTCCATTCAATAGCATCCATAGCAATTGGATTAACGAAACCGTTGTAAATTTGAGCAACTTGTTGAACAAGAATTGAAATGTTGAAACCTTTAGCTCTAATGGTAAAAGGTAAGATCTCACTCAAATATAAGTATGGTAACCCATTTAAACCAAAATTATATGAAATATAGTAAATGAAGATCATAGCCATAACACCTTTACCTAAAGATTTATCTTCAAAATGTCTCTGTTGATTGATAGCAGATAATGCAGTCCAGATGATATATGACACCAACATCGCAGTAATGGAACCAACAAAGGCTGGTCTTCTTTTAACCCGTTGATAAGCAAACAAATTAATGATCAAAGAAATACCAAAGTTATAAATCATTAGACCACCATTGAAAATCAATTGTTGATCAGTAGAAGTAATACCGATAGATATCAAAACTTTGGTTAAATAATATGAGACTAAACCATTACCGGATAATTGCATAGCAACTGATGTGACAAAAACAATGTATAAACGTAAACGATTACCAGGAGTCTTAAAGAATGAGGAGTAACTATAGTTGTCAGCAATCTTCTCCTGTTCAATGGCTAATTGAATTTCAGACATTTCGAAATCAACCAATGCACCTCCAACATTTTCATCATCACCTGCATGATATTTCAATAAAACGGCTCTAGCTTCTTCAATTTTATTAACAGAAATCAAATATCTTGGAGATTCTGGAACTAAATATATTAGGAAAAGTTGAAGAAGTGGGAAAAAACCTTGAACAATTGATGGAACTCTCCAACACCAGTTTTTAGCTAGATTTCTTGTACCAAATGAAACCCAACCAGAGCAAATTGCACCTAGATACCAATTTGAGTTATAAAAGGCAGTGGTTGCAATTCTATGCGTTGGATAAGATAATTCAGAGATTAATGGTGGTGAAGAAACAGTTGCAACACCATTACCAACACCAATGACCATTCTAGAAACTAAAAACAATGCATAAGCTCTTTTATCTGGGTGTAGAGTTTCCTCTTCAACTGAGTGCCAAACACCGGCAACAGATTGTAAAACGGTACCAATAATCATAATAATATTTCCAATGGTAATAGCATGTCTTCTACCAAATCTATCAGAAAGGAAAGAACATAAACCAAAAGTAGAAAGTAAGACACCAAACGTAACACCATTAGCAATAGCACCTAAAGTGGCACCACTTGGATTACCCATAGCATGCATCCAATCAGGCATACTTTGGAAGGCATTTAACAAAGAACCATCATAACCAGTATTTGTAGAAGTTAACGAAATGATTAGAACGAAAGCATTTAGCTTTACAAGATGTGGAACTTTTATCCACGATTTACCATAGTCTGGTAAGAAAGTTTTAAGGTGATCTTCATGTTCTTGAACATGTTGAGACTGATCACCCTTCTTTTTAAAGAATTTGACTTCATCAGCGATGAAACCAACCATTGTGTAAGGTTAATTTTTTATTCAAAGTTTAAAACTCAAAGCTTTTTTATATCTTGTTTGAGAAAGAGGTCTATGATTACAAAGTTGAGGGAAACAGCTCCTTATATACTAATCCACACAGTCCCCAGGTTTACAAAAGTCATTGGTGGGGGAGGATCAATAGCAGTCAATAAAGAGCTGCAGTAGTTTGCTTTTGGGGATAAAAACAACAAATAACCGACACGCTCTCGTTACCTAAAATGGTGAGGGTTTTCGGATATGACTATCTGGGGTACGCCGTGATTATAACTTTGTTGAATGGATCTTCAATATATAATACTTGCCGTTACATTATTTGCCGTGATTAATTCTTCCTGTCCCGGATTATTGCATGTCGTTTAATGACTCAAACTGTAGAATAAGCCTCTCCTTATAAGTAAATATCTTCCAAACTTTATATTAAAACATATAGACAGTTAGTCGAACTGTATTGGCAAGATCAGATTTATACCTTCGCAAGTACTAAATTTATTCTTCATGACACTTTTATTGTATAACGTTGTGTGTTACTCTGGACAATCCTTAGAAATTTCAACGCTATACGTTCAAGAATGATTATATATTCCATTTCTATTGTACCAACTTGCATAATACGGCATATTTCGCATTCTACCGCCAATATCGGTCTATGCTCTGCGCTCGCTATTTTTTTTTTTTTGGCTTTTCCTTTTCAAATAGTCCGAAACATTTAATTCTCCATGTTGACAGAACATTTTAATATGTGGAACGTTAAGCATGTTTACGCTGTAAATTAGGTGGAGTGCAGAAGGACATTTTTAGAGTTCGGCAAGAAGGCTAGAGTTTTGTTTTCTTTTCTTACTTTATGACACTCTTAGCTGATTTTCTGAATCACGTACAAAAAGACGGCCACGGTACACATTTGTTAAATGAGCCATTTGCTGGTTGCTTTAACTTTTTTGATTAATTGATTACTTATTAATGTTGGGGATAGATGCCTCTGATAGAGTTTGAAGATTTTTCCGGAATGGAGAAAATTGAATTTACAAGTGGTCAGGTCCATGACAGAGTTGAACATGGTTTGATCGGTAGCTTGGTATCATCTGTTACTGAACTACTGACTTGAGCATTCTTTCCAACGTCTGAAGTTTGTTCATGGAATTAATATCAGCCCACCTATGGAATCATCCCAGTCCTTATCAAGTAAAACTGCAGACTTATCCTAATTTACAGAAAGAATGCGCACCCAACAGACCAAGATCGGCCAGGAGTATTGATTACAAATGTTAGACTTTACAGGTTTCAGGCAAGAAAAACTCGTTTTACAAGCACATTAATAAAGAGAAATATCTAACCGTGTTGAACCTTATATAGCGCCACTAAATTCTCCATGTACATAAAATATGAAATGACACTGCACGATATGCATATGAGTCGGGAGCTGACATTAAAGGCTCATTTCAAGTCGTCATCAAACTTTTATTCAGTCAAAAACAAATGACTTTTCGAATCTACAGTAAGTACCAACTCCATTGTGAGCTGATTTAACAATCGGACATGTTTGAAACAAACTTGTTCAGCTAGATAACGTAATAGGTCAATTTCAAGATACAGTTTTTAACGGAAATATCTTTGAATATGTTTTTCCGGAACATCCTTGGTAGTATCTCTTTTTCCGTTTCATTTCTCGGGGCATGTAGAAGAGACTTTTGTCAACTCCTTGCGGCTCCCTCTATATCGTAGAAGAAAAGGAAAGGTTTCGCTTTCTGTTTTGGGCGAGAAATATGACAGTGCCAAAACAAAAAAACAAATATTGGCTTGATATCTGGGGGTTAATGTGGGGAATAAATGACTACTAAAAAATAGTAATAGTAAGAGCCTCGTAAGACTTTTCCATCTACGGTTTACTCGTTTTACTACATAGGACTATTATTGGATGAGTATGTTGATATCATTAGTTCCTGATATTAATTAAGAATTTCCCATGGAAATTTAATCTTGGAATACTGGGCACACTAATGACTTTTAATCTCGGGTTAATTTAAAAGCATTGAACCTTAAAATTATACGTGGAACGGGATGCCTTGCCTATTTGGATTTATAATGTGAATTTGGATTTATCCAGAACAAAGAAACAATTTCTCCTCAAATATCAGCAGGTCTTGAAGTTGTTATTGTTCTTCCGGCAGAAGATAAAGGTCATTCATCAAGCTAATAAACAGTGAAGGTTAGAGAATTATTTAAGTAGAAACTACTGATTACCTGTGAAATCACAATGCTTAGCAACTGTCAACAACACGAGTTGTAACTTGCATGTATATTTTTCACTATGTATGTTGTAGCCAAGAGTGATGAATTATATGATCTGCAACTAGAGATCATAGTTCATCTATGATTCTATTCAACTGCGTGTGCAACTCGTCTTCAACTTCATCTTCATCTATCAGGTCAAGCTCTTCTTCGCTCGCGACTAACGTTTCATCTTCACTATAGTCAGTTGTCATTACAGTTCCATAGTCTTTTGATATTGTAAGTGATATCTCTGGATCGAACAATGACGTTAAGGTCTCAGAGCTGATTGATGGGTTGGAAGAATAGGTGGCGGAGATTTTTATATCATTTTGGAAACTATCCTGTACATAATCAACATCAGTTCCTGATCTTCTTGAGATCAAACCAAATGTCGCTAATATGATTTTGAAAGAATATAAAAACAATTTAAAGACAAATTTGACAGGAAGTTTAAACAATCTACCCCAAAAGACTTTAGCAATGCAAAAGAGGAAGAAAGCTAATGCATAATACATTCGTTTCTTATCCCTTTCACTACTTAACTTGATATCGTTTATAAACCCATCACTTTTCTCTAAAACACCTCTCAAATAACCGTATTTATCAGCTAATACGTTCAATGAATCGTTTTGGATTGTCAATTCTTCAAAGTTTAGTTGTGATTGAACTAATGTGCTTTGTAATATGACTTTAGACTGTTTTAAATTTTTGGTAATTTTCTGTGTGGTGGATAATACGGCATTTTCAGAAGTGACTGGTGGTTTTTCTAGAGACGAATTCCAATCGTCTTCGCCTTCTGCAATTTCACTGAGATGTTGAGTTATTGGTCTATACCTCTCATGTTTCAATTGTTTGAATCTATTCTTTTGTTGCTTTTTGATATCAAATTGTCTTTTGATTAGATTTTGCTTAAAGTTTTGAAAAAATTCTGTATATTTATCAAGAGTTATCAAGATCTCTAAAAGACTTTTATTGTTTGTGTTTATTCCCTTATCCAGCTTAATATCATATTGAAACTCAATTTCATGACTTATGTAGTCTAATTGTACTTGATATGTGTTCATAAGATTGAGTAGATTGATCTTAATATCTTCATCTCTTATGAGATCGTTGAACTTGTAGAAGTTTGCAAGTAGTTCATGCTTTGTGCTTTCGAGCAATGATAGCTCTGATTTGAATGACATTCCCACAATTGTTTGCAAATTCAATAACTATGAATAGGTTATAATGATCATTGCTAGCGTTTTAAATTCATTTTGATTTTGCTGTCATTAAAAAAATGATGACATAAGCAAATTAAACAAATTATATTTACTAAAACTACTCATTCAAAGAGACACTTGTAGGCTACAAATGAACAGACTAAACATATCTATTTAAGTTCAGCTGGTAATAAATCCTCACCTGGAGTGTAATCACCATTTTGTAATCTTTGAACTTCATTAACAAGTAATTTGAAATAAGCTCTACTTTCTGGGAATAGATTTGTATAACTACCATGACCATGTCCTAAACCTTTAGCCTTTCTGAAAGTAACTTCAATTTCCTCTTCAATTAACTTTTGAGCATATGCCTTACCACCACTTTTCAAAACGTCATGATCACCAACGTAAATTATATGCTTTGGTAAATTTTTATAATTTGAAGCATCAACAATATCACCTTCATAATATTTTAAGTTATCAACATTAGAACCAAATAAATTTTCAATAATTTTAGAATCAATTCTTTGAGCAATTGGTTCTGCATCTCTTCTTGCCTCTTCAAAGAATCTAACACCTTCTGGCCAGTTTAAAGTTGGATCTTTGTTAAACTTAACAGGACTTTCGTTAAATCTAGTTTGATCTGGGGTTAAAGCATCTAAAAATTTTTCACCAGGTAAAACGTTTGCAATTACCAATTGAATATCAACACCAAGATCTCTTGCAGCATGAGCTGTTGCAATGGAAATTTTACCACCAGATGAAGTACCACCAACGGCAATCTTATTTGGATCAATTCCAAATCTTGATGAATTTTCTTTAACATATTTAACAGCTGCATAGGCATCAAAATAAGAAGTTGAATATGTCCATTCAGGAATTAATCTATAATGAACATCAATAACTGTAACTCCGGTTAAATGAACTAACCAATAATGTTGAGCTTTATCAAATTCTAAATCACCTAATACAAATCCACCACCATGATAGTTAATGAAAACACCATTTTTAACAGTTTGCAAATTTTTAGGTTTATAAACTCTGATTTGAATTTCAAATCCATCAAAACCTGGGAAAGTTTCATCTGTAACAATAACTTCATTAATAAATTTATCATAAGGTAAATAAACTTTTAATTTAGAATATGCTTCTTTGAAAACAATTTTAGCAGTTTCACGTCTTTTAAGAACTTTATTATCAATTTTATCTAATTCTTCTCTATGAGCATCAAGTGTCTCTTTAATAGTTGGTTGTTGAACGTTTAAATACCATTCAACAAAATTTGGATCATAATGATCCTTTGTAGCTGGGTCTTCCCATGGTGGTAAATCGTTTGAAGTACTCATTGTTATGATGTATTTGTCAATTCCAATTGTATCCAATTGACAAGTTCGTTGATATGATTGTCAAAAGTATCCCATTCTAAGACCTTTTATATATATATATATATATATATATCCTTTTAAGCCATATTTTACGAAAGTTCCACCGCTATTCTCCGCAATAGGTAAACCAAGCCTAACTTTAAAACTGGTTTATTTTGAAATAATTCATCATTCGGCCTAGTAGTTTAGCAAATTCTCAACAAAGATTAATAGGGGAATAATTGCATGAGATACTCGATTAAAATAGTCTAAATGGTTATTTATCGCTTAGATATCGGTTTTTACTTATCCTTAGGCTGTTTGTTTGTCTCCGAGTATGGTGTGTTTTTACTGGAGGTCAAAAAAATTAGCACTGGTTGTGGGGAATAGAAAGTGTGGGGAGACATTGTGAATAAAAATAGCTTTAATATACCCTTTTGAATCTTTTACATTATTTTAGCCTCAGTGTAATTACAATGATGTTGATGGAAGAAGAGTGTAAAAATTTAAAGTATCAATTATAAGGATAATTACTATAAAATCAACAATGTGAAAAACAAAGATTATATAAGAATAAAATTGATTATTACAATCACCATCACATTGTCACATCACATTGTCACATCACATTGTCACTTTTTGCTTCTTTAAAACAAATGATTGTTGTAGTCTTTTGACTTTAGTTTAGTTGAATAAAAGCCATTGTGTTTTACTCAAAAAAAGAGGGTAAATTAGACTAATTTCTTTTTAAAACCGACCACTTCCGATCATTTTTTTTGTCGCATTCCGGGTTTTGAGTAAAAGAAGAAGGGCAAAAAAAAAAAAAAAAGTTTGGAAATTTTTCAACGATGAATTAATTAAGAGGAAAAAAATGGCAAATTAAAGCACTGATTTATCGTTTAATAGTATTAATCTAGAATCAAAAGTGTTTAATCTATTCACATACGCATATTTACTATCCACATCCACAATCTTTCATTCAATTCCTGTCCTTGGTGCTTTTAGCTGTTTAAAAAAATTTCAAATAAAAGAATATCACCAGGTGTTTTGAGTCTTGCCCCATCTTAATTGAAGTTATTACAGTACAAGTTATAATCACATATACATCATAACCATATCACACGTTTAATCTCTCACACAAGACCACGTTAATTCAACTGCATACACACACACATACATACACACACAATGTCTTGGTTATTTGGCTCTTCCAACTCACAACAACAGCAGCAGCAGTCATCATCGTCATCATCATCAATACCATCATCCATAGATCCAGCACTAGGTTTTGATCCAAGTTCTATTGCTGATGTGTCATCCATCATATCGACTCCAGGCGGGCTAGACACTCAAAGATTACATCCTTTAGCCGGTTTGGAAAAAGGTGTTGAATATCTAGATTTAGAAGATGAATCATTGACTTCAATAGAAGGTGCTCAAGGTTTAATCCCATCAAGAGGTTGGACAGATGATCTATGTTAT
Source organism: Taiozyma peoriensis (assembly GCA_030574875.1). Taxonomy (NCBI): domain Eukaryota; kingdom Fungi; phylum Ascomycota; class Saccharomycetes; order Phaffomycetales; family Wickerhamomycetaceae; genus Taiozyma; species Taiozyma peoriensis. The sequence continues at coordinate 100,156 of JAJMFM010000005.1, forward strand.
GGTACAGGTGGTGTTTATCTAATTGGTTTAGGTCTTGGTGGTTCATATGGGTTCTTTGAAGGTTTAAGAAATCTACCACCACAAAGTTCTGGTAAATTAAAATTAAATACAGTTTTAAATCATATAACCAAAAGAGGTCCATTTTTAGGTAATACCGCCGGTGTACTAGCTTTGACTTATAACTTGATTGACAGTTTAATCGATGGTTTAAGAGGGAAACATGATGCCTACAACTCTGTTGCTGCTGGTGCTTTAGCTGGTGCTTTGTTTAAATCTTCCAAAGGTTTAAAACCAGCTGGGTATGCTTCTGCCTTAATGGCAGGTGCTGCTGGTGCTTGGTGTGGTATCAAAGCTTTGTTATCTTAGTCCACCCCCCTTTCTCTTTGAACCCTAATGATACTATAGCTTTATATATGGGTTTTTTATGATAGATGTGTATATGGCAGAACTTGTACATAGTTGCTTTAAACTGTTTTCAAAATCATTCGAGATCTTATATAATGCTAGTAAACTGATATGTATTACATAGTTTTTTAGTATCATTCCATAATATCTTATTTAGTTCTATATAGATATTGGTTCAACCTGTTGTTTCTTTTCAACATTTTCTGAAATGTTATCTTCCAATTTGTGCTTTAGGCGTTCCTTTTCTTGTAAATCGATTGATTTCAACGCACCGTTAGTGCTATCTTTCTTAGTACCGTCACTGTTCAAGGTTTCAAATTGCCTTTTAAAGTCTTCATAAGATTTATACTGTGTAATAATTCTATAGAAAAAATTCTTGCCAGGTACCATCCTCGTTAGCATATATTTAGCATTCCCAACTATATTATCAAAACTTTCAGAGATATCAGTGTATTCTTTAATACACTCTACCCAAGATAATGGAACTTCACTGAAACAAGTTGGATTTATTTCAGCTTCAGTGGCAATCATTCCACCAATTTCATCAACGTTTAATCCTTCAAATTCTTTACTTTGAGACCATTTTTGCTTTAATATCAAGAAATCTGATCTTGAGGTGATACCACCGTTGATTATCAGTGAAACGGTATTATCATCACAAAGTTTCTTGATCTTATGAATGTAGTTTCTAATTGGAGGTTCTCTTGTTCTCATTGGCGTTGTACGACAATGCACGGTAAGATTGGTTATACCAGTTTTCAATAGTTTGGAAATGAGTTCTAATGAATCAGACTCTTCTTGTAATAGTCTAATCTTGACACTTATTGGTTTACCCTTTGGTTTCCCAATTTTATCAACTAAATTTGTCAATATTGAAACCAACAAATCTGGAGTTTTCAACAATGCAGCTCCCATTCCTGAATGTATTGAGAAATGTTTTGGACAACCAGCATTTATATCAATACCAGAGACATCATCGATGATCAGCTTGGCTGCCTCAACGGCAGTCTCTGGATTTGAAGTGCCCATTTGAAAGATTATCTTGTCCTTTTCAAGCGTTGGTGATGTTCTAAATACTAAATTTGTTACACCTGGAATTTTGGTGGAACCTTTTGAAAGGAAATCGACAGTTCCTATCTTGGTATTAACAATTCTTTCGCATGATAATAGCTTCTTATCAATTATTTCAGGACCTGGTTTTCCTAGTTAGTAATCTTATTTAAAACAAGCTTATGGCGGAAGAACGTCACTTACTCCAAACCAAATCAGCACCATACCTCAAGGCAAGTAATCTTGTAGGCAGCTCACCTGCCCTCACCATAGGCGCAAGTACCAGTTTTCCTTTGTAGTCAACCATACTTTGAAATATAAGCCAGTTCTTCTATATACAGAGCTGTTTGATCTTACCATACAACGCTGTTAACCGATGAGATTAAAATGTATCTTTTCAAATTTTTTTTTTTTTTTTTTTTTTAAATTTTTCTAAAAGTTTGACATATAATTTCAAAGAGAAGAAAACAGATTTGAGAGTTGAAGAAGATGGTGCCATGTTTATAAACGATAGATAGAACTTTACTTTCAATCATTGTGACCAGCTCAAAGTACTCTTTTCACAGATAGAATTTAAAGCTAGAATAAAGCGATCTGTATAATGATTCCATAAAAGAAGTGAATTAAACTGAGACTCATGAAAAATTATTAGGACTGGAGACTTGAGTCTCAAAAAAATGCTTTTAATTGAGACTAAGTCAGATGAAACTTTTGAAAAATTTCAAGATATTCTTTTTTAGGCCCGTTTCAAAATTGCGGGTTTGTTAAAAAATAGTCATTGCAAATGGCGTAATTCAGTATAATGGGTTTGTAAGGTTAGAGCTTTAAAAAGGTTGATTTCTTTAGTCTGAAAAATGCCCTTTTGCAGTGATCGAAACTACATAGACATGGAGCTTCTCAGATGATAATGCTTGCCATCAAGAACCCTGTTCATTAAGCTTTGAATGAAGTGGTTGTTCAAAATGAGTAGACAGAAAAAATTTAGACTGGACAAATTTTTTGTCCGACCCGAGAATAAATAACGGTGAAAAAAAATCTTGCATTATCATCATACTATGTACCCATGTAGTGTGTGTACGGTGTACCTCAGCTCATTCATCTCATTGTTTTGGTGTTAAAAGCTATGTTATCCAAAAGTTTGGTAAAAAAAATTCTCCACTCTTCTTGTTATACACTTTAATTCATTTCTCTTTTTTTGATACCAAAGACCATAGTGCAAACAATGTCACAAGATAACAAGAGACAAAAGTTGAACAAACCATTGATCTTAAATTTTATGGTGCTTCCAGCTCCATCTCATTTAAGTCCATCTAATTGGGCTCATCCAAATGATCGTTCAAAGGAATATACCACTATTAAGTATTGGACTGAATTAGCTCAGATTGCTGAAGATGCCAAAATCAATGCTATTTTCATTGCAGATGTTCTTGGACCATATGATGTTTTCAATGGTCCTCATAACTTTGATGCTGTTGCCAGAAGTGGTGCACAATTCCCATTGGTAGATCCTTCGTTGTTCATATCGGCAATGGCTGCCATAACTAAATCCGTTTCATTTGGTTGTACTTTCAGTACTATTAGTGAGGCTCCATATCATTTTGCAAGAAGAATCTCCACTTTGGATCATGCCACTCAAGGTAGAATTGGTTGGAATATTGTTACATCTTATTTACAAAGTGCTGCTAGAAACTTGTTACAATCTGGTCAATTACCACCACATGATAAGAGATACGAGAAAGCTGATGAATATCTTGATGTTGTTTATAAGCTATTACTATCATCATGGAGAGATGATGCAGTTTTAGCCGATCCTGAATCTTTAACATATGTTGATCCTTTAAGAATCAGAGAGATAAATCATGAAGGTGAATTTTTCAACGTTCCAGGTCCACATATTACTGAACCTTCACCTCAAAGATTCCCAGTAATCTTACAAGCAGGTACAAGTAAACGTGGTAGAGAATATAGTGCAAAACATTCAGAAATAGTTTTCATTGTTGGATTTACCCCAGAAGATTTGAAAGAACAAGTAGATTCTGTTAGAAAATTAGCCGTTGAGAAATACGGTAGAGATCCTTCACATATCAAATTTATCGCTGAATTGATTATCATATTAGGTAAAACTCATCAAGAGGCTGAAGAAAGATTCTTAGACTATTTGAAATATCAATCACATGAAGGTAAACAAGCTTTAATTGGTGGTTGGACTGGATTAGATTTAGGAAAGTTCAAAGATGATGAAGATTTAGATTCGATTAACTCAGATGCAATGTTATCAGCTGTGAAAATGTATATAACCAATAATGCAACAAAGACTAAAAGGGAAGTTACTCAACAAGTTGGTCTAGGTACTGGTAGAAAAAGATTAGTTCTTGGTACACCAAAGGAAGTTGCTGATGAGATTCAAAGATATGTTGATATTTCTGGTATTGACGGGTTTAACTTTGTCAATGCAAATTTCCCACAAACTTTTAAAGATATTGCTGATTATTTATTACCAGAATTAAGAAGCAGAGGTTTAGCATGGGGTGATTATCCTGTACCAGGTGGTACTTTCAGAGAGAATTTATATGGTGTTAAAGGGCAGACTTTTGTTCCAAAGGATCATTATGCTCATGGTTATAGATGGACTGAAGGTTCAAGAGAGGAGTTTGTTGAAAGTTTCAAAAAGCACAGAGCTGAATGGGATGCAAAGACTGCAAAGGAGATCTAAGAAAAGAGAATGGAGTTAAAACTTTTTAAATCATATAATACATAAAAATTCTGTAAAGCTAAATAATTATGTAACTACTTGTTATTTTTAAGAGCAGCCAATTTAGCAGTAAATTCTTCATCAGTTCCCTCACTCCATCTCAATGGATGAGCTGGATGATCCTCAGGTAGATAAGTTTGTCCCTTAACTCCATATATGTTTTCTCTGAAAGTACCACCTGGTACAGGATAATCATCACCAACAAGACCACGTTTTCTTAATTCTGGTATCAACAGTTCAACCACATCAGTATGAGTTCTTGGGAAATTAGCAGAGAGGAAGTTGAAACCATCAGCTTCACCATTATAAACCCAATTTTCAAGAACATCAGCAACTTGTTTTGGAGTTCCAACGACTAGTTTCTTATTGTTTTTAGAGACACCATATTCACTTGCTATATCGTATTTAGTCTTTTTATTCGGGGCATCTTTCAAGAATCTCTTAACAGCAGTTCTCATTGAATTGCCCTCATCAACACTACGTAAGTCTTCATCATCTTCAAACAAGCTTAGATCAATACCAGTTTGACCACTGAATAGAGCTAGCGCACCTTCTTTGTTGAAATATTTCCTATAATCTTCCACTTTGGCAATGGCCTCTTCTTCAGTCTCAGCAACGATTGCTAATATACTAATGACAAACCTTAAATGATTTGGATTTCTACCATATTTCTCATGGGCTAATTTTTTAATCTTTGTAATATCATTTTGCAAATCATCTGGAGTATTACCATTTAAGAAAATTAGTTCAGCATGTTTAGCAGCAAATTCAACACCTTTTGCACTTGTACCTGCTTGAAGGATTAATGGGAATCTTTGTGGTGAAGGTTCAGTAACAGAAGGACCTGGAACATTGAAATATTTACCTTTGAAGTTAATCTCTCTAATCCTATCAGGATCAGCATAAGTTGCATTTGCAACGTCTTTAGCAACTGAGTCATCTCTCCAACTTGAAAGTAATAATTCATAGACAACATTGACGTATTCTTCAGCCCTTGCATACCTTTCATCGTGATCCAACTGTTGAGAAGTTGAATTTAAATTTCTAGCAGCACTATCCAAATATGATGTAACGATATTCCAACCAAATCTACCTTCCGTTAAACTATCCAAAGTTGATAACCTTCTTGCAAAATGATAAGGAGGTTCAGCAATTGTTGAAAACGTGATTGCAAATCCAACCGACTGACTTACAGCAGCAGCAGCACTAATGAACGCAGATGGATCAACCAATGGGAAATGTCCAGCACCTCTAGCTGTATGACCCAAATTTCTTGGTCCTTGATACACGTCCAATGGACCTAAAACATCAGCAACAAAGATATTAGCTTTTCCCTTTTCAGCTAGTTTGGCTAATGTTGTCCAGTATGAGATTTTGTTATAGGTATCTGATTTATCATCTGGATGAGCCCAACTACCTGGACTTGTATGCGATACACATGAAAGAGTAAATAGGTTTATGATCAAGGGTCTTCTCTTTTGCTTCTTTATAGGTTGGGTCATTGTGAATTAACAATTGAATAAATACTCGGTCACTGAATAACCTATATCAGTCAAGCGACAAATTTAAGATGTTTTTATATCATTTTATAGACAACTGCAAGTTGATAACATATGACATATCCACAGTTATAAACAATAGCTAATTATATCAATCCAATATTAGTGAGAGTACAAAACAATAAAGGGTTATAAGATTTGTATCCACAGTAAATTTACAGTAGGGCTTAACGATCGGGCCGAGGTCGCTAAACTTTCCACGAATTCACTATTTAACCTAGAAATATTTCACTAGATAAACTACAACTTGATTGATAGATTTATATATATATATGAGATGTAATAATATGATTTAACGCTCTTCACGATCTCTGTCATCTCTTCTACCACCTTTTCTTCTTTTTGTTGATTCTTGAAATTCCTTTGTCTCTCTAATAGCCTCAGACATTGCCTTATCAACTGTATCGTGTAAACTTAAGATTATATCTCTATCTGGTACATCTTTGGGTAACTTCATATTAATAACAGCCTCGATTCTTAAGATCAACTCTAAATCGTACTGCGTAACTAAACTGATTGATTTACCCGATCTACCAGCTCTTGCAGTTCTACCAACTCTATGAATATAAGCCTTCGAATCAGTTGGGATATCATAGTTTATTACTATATCAACACTTGGGATATCCAAACCTCTTGCAGCAACATCAGTGGCAACTAGGATGTTTCTATCACCGGATTTGAATTTGTTTAAAGCACCTAATCTTTGCGATTGAGTTAACTGACCATGTAATGGGATAGCAGAAAATCCTAATAGTCTTGATAACAATGCTGTTCTTTGAGCATGAGCACAAGTTCTTGTGAAAATTATTATTGATTTCCCAATGTACTCGTTTAGTAGATATATTAGATATGTGTTTTTGTAACCATCTGGCACAACCATTAGAGTCTGTATTAAGGTATCAACAGTGGAATACTTATTTGAAACTGCAACTCTGACAGGGTTTGTCAATGAAGCTCTTTGTAATTTTTCAATTTTTGAAGTCATTGTAGCAGAGAATAGATATGTTGTTCTCACTTTTGGTATAATTTTAAAAATTTTATCCAAGACTGGACCAAATTCCATATCTAATAATCTATCAGCTTCATCCATGACTAAAAATTTTAACGATCTTAAAGAAAACCCCTTTGTATGCTCTAAATGATCCATTAATCTACCCGGGGTGGCCACAATTACATGAGGTTTCCTCATCAGATCTCTAGCCTGATCCATCATATCCATCCCACCAACGATTGTAACACATCTCAAACCGATTCCTGAACCAAGGGCATCGAAAGTTTCTCTAATTTGATATGCTAGTTCTCTTGTTGGTGCCAAGACACAGGCGAAATAAGGTGTTTGTGCATGCCATAGAGCTTGTAGTATTGGAATGGCAAAGGCAGCTGTTTTACCAGAACCCGTTTGTGCTAACCCGATGATATCTCTACCCTCTAACCCATATGGGATGGCTTCAGCTTGAATTGGAGTTGGTTTATCGAACTTTAATGCTTGACAGGCTTCTAATAGCTCTGGTATTAGATTCAAATCCTTAAAAGATTTAAACTTTGGCTCTTCAGTGGCTTCAACGATCTTTACATTTGCATCAACAACTTCTTCAACCGTATCATTCTCGCTCTTTGATTCCGCTTTCTGTTTCTCCAATAGAGCCTTCTTCTTGATTTTTTCAGCTAAGCTCAAAGCTGTTTCCTTTTTATGCACTTTTGGTACTTTTTTACCAATCTTGTTAGACTTGCCACTTATCACTGCACTCATTATCCCTGTCTCTGATATTTCAACAACAAGTACACAAGATCAGCTACAAAAGTATACAAGACACATATATTAGAAATTATTTTGATAGTAGAAAAAATTTATTGATGATAATTTTCAAGGTGTTTGGATGTCATCGGAACTAAAAAAATTTCAAAAAGGCTAATAAAAAAAAAATTTACAAAGATCAATAAAAAAGGGCCTTATTAAAAGCTTTAAGCCTTTGTGTTTGTTTATATAACAAAAAACTTATAGTAAACCCACGGCAAAGATGGCTAAAAGAAGAGTATGTTGAAAATTCATTTATTTGTGTCCAAGTGCTGAATTACTAACTATTCTATGACAACAGCAAAAGAACAGAACTCATTCCAAACCAAATGAAGATGAGCTATCTAAAATTCCACGCTCGATGGTTTTAAGAATAGGATCAAATTTAAAGAACCATTCGTTAACCCAATTGGTCAAGGACATGAGGAATGTCATGCAGCCACACACTGCTATCAAGCTTAGAGAAAGAAAATCGAACAAATTAAAGGATTTTGTTGTCATGGCAGGACCACTAAACGTTACACATCTACTCATATTTAGTCAATCTGAAGCAGGTAATACACAGTTAAGACTAGGTAGAATGTCAAGGGGTCCAACTTTGACTTTCAAAGTTGAGAACTACTCATTGGCAAAGGATGTGAAGAAGATACAAAAAAATCCTAAATCTATAACCAAAGAATCCAAGGAATATTTAAATCCACCTTTATTGGTATTAAATGGATTTGAAAATCCATCAAAGGCATCACCACATGAGAAATTATTGATTACAACTTTCCAAAATCTATTCCCACCGATTCAACCACATTTGACAAAGATTAATTCAGTTAAAAGAATTTTAATGATTAACAAGAATTCAGAAACTGATGAGATAGATCTACGTCATTATACCATAGAGACCAAAAACGTTGAAGGTTCCAAAACTGTCAAGAAGTTAATCAATGCTAAGACTCATCTAAAGAAGAACTTACCAAATTTGAGTAAATCAAATGATATTGCAGATTTGATCTTGGATCCATATGCCAATGGTGGATTTACAAGTGATTCTGAAGTTGAAGAGGATAGTGTCGTTGATGTTAAAGAGGATAGAGATTTATCCTTGGTGAGTAAGAGTAAGAAGAATGATACAGTGGAAAATGCTGAGGAGGTTTCTAATACTCGTAAAAAGGCTATTAAACTTATAGAGATTGGACCACGTTTAAGATTACATTTGACCAAAATTGAAGAAGGTATTTCATCTGGTAAAGTTTTGTATCATCATGATGTTAAAAAATCAAAGAGTGAAATTGCTAAATTAGAATCAAAACATCTTGAACGTCAAAAGATTAAAGAAGAGAGAAAAAAGATTCAATCTGAAAATATTGCTGCTAAGAAATCTAAAAATCAACTTAAAAAGGAACGTCGTAAACAACGTGAAGCTGAAGCCCTTGATAAGGTGGGAAATGGTGATGATAGTGATGAAGAAGTTGCAGATTCTGATGATATTCCAGAAGATTTAGATAGTGATTTATACAGTGAAGTTGATGAGATTAATTCAGATTCTGAATAGTCAATAATAGAGAAGTTTATTCATATTTAACACAACTTGTATCTTGGTTATAATAGCTATGAAGTTTGTAGTTACTGTGGTTACTATATAAAGAAAAAGTTTTGAACCGGAATTCAAACCCACATTATAATGTGTTTTTTTTTTTTTAATCCACGGTACTTTAACGTCTCTTAATTACGTGATTTCTTTATTTCCTGTCAAATTTATGTAAAAATAGATACTTGAAATTCCGACTATATTCTTAAAAAAAAAAAAGCATTCTATAACTCCATATTTTATCCGTAAAAGTCAATAATTTGATTAATCTATACTTGATTTTTGATTTTGGTGATCAAAATAAGCACTTGGTGTGGTTTTTTACCGTTTGTTCTATTCACTTCTGGCTTTCACAAGCCTTTCTTGCATTTTTTTTATTACATTCATGGTTCAGTTGAATGGTATTTAATTCAGGTTTAATTCAGGTTTTTTGTGTGACATTGATTAAATTGATAAGCAAAAGCGGGAAGGGTTAATTTCAAGTTATAAAGATCTATAGAAGGGAAGGTTGTTTCAATAGGGGATATATTACAATGAGTACTCAAGATGGAGGTCATTTACCCGTGTGGCAAGCAGATGAACAAGTTGAAGAGTGCTTTTCATGTCAAACTCCATTCACTTTTTTCTTTAGACGACATCATTGTAGAAGATGTGGTAAAGTTGTTTGTGGGAATTGTTCAAATACAATGACAACTTATAGGCAGGGAAGCTATGTTGTTACATCACCAAGGCAGTTGTTTATCGAATCACCCTTGGGTCCTCATAGAACTTGCGATTACTGTGTTGAAGAGCTTTTACAAGAGAATTCAAGAGATGATAACAATATTAACAACAGTGTTAATACTTCAACCACCCCTGTTCAAGTTCCATTTGCACTAACAAGATCAAGGATAAAAGATTCAACGGAACAAAGGACTCTACTATTAACTGATAGTCAACTAGATGATAACAATGATGTTGATTCAGAAAGAGATCGATGTCCAATATGTAATGCTAATATGATTAACAAATCAGATGTTTATAAAGAAGATCATATAACTAAATGTTTAACCAATGCTGAATTTCTAGGATCTCCTGAACAATCAAGAACAAGTAATAGAATGTTAGTTTATGAGATTCCTACACCATCAACTAATAAAAGGCAACCACCAACGCCTATTATCGTTTCATGTTCAGATACTACACTACATGAAGATTCATCAACTCCACTAAACAATGAAAAAAAATTATTAGAGTATGAAGAAGAATGTGTTATATGTTTAGAAGAGTTTCAACCAGGTGATAAAGTTGGTAGATTGGAATGCTTTTGTGTGTTCCACTATTCATGTATTAAGAACTGGTTTAAAAGAAGTGGACCGGGTGAATGTCCTGTTCATGCTGTTCATACTTGATACATCACTTGAAGATGTTTTTGGCTAGAGGTATAGGGTGTTTTGGGTAATGGTAATGATAATGGTTAATGGTTTGTTAATGACTTGTTTTTACATATATATATAAATATATTAAATATATATAAATATATATATATTTGCACTTTATCATCTTTGTAGTAGTCTTCATATTTGTAGTTATTCTATGAGATTAAAATTTCCGAATCGGAAATATATCATGAAAAAGCACTAAAAAAAATACCAAACACGAAGCTAAAAACAAAACAAAACAACAGTGTTCGAAAATCTAAGGACAAGAGTAGAAGTTGCGAATAATAATACAAAGATTATGGAGAATCCACACGAACAGGTTCAAAATGCACTTCTTGCGCGTATAATCGACAATGTTGTAAGTAACAACAACCATTTATTATATTATACTGATTGACTAACTAAAAATAATAGGAACGGTTGAATGAAAGTGTCGTGATATTAAACAACTCACTCAGGGTAAGTAAAACCCCATCATCACCTTTTTCAATGATGGTCTTTTACTAATGTTAATTTTATAGGATTCTAATAAGGATAATCTTCACGTTGAACTAGTTGCTCAAATGTGGGAAAACTATCAGGCTAATGCAGATTTTAATCTAGATGCTACAAAGAATAAAAAACCACCTCTATAAGGAAGTAACGTCGTATTAGATAGATACTACTTTGCGAAGGTTTACATTTGAGTCGGTGAGTTGCCGCTGCCACTGCCACTGCCCTCTACTCTTTCATCTGCTGGGAGGAAAACGCATAGCTGAAAGAGGTTTTAGCATAAAATTCAGTGTGGGATAGGCAATTGAGACATTTAAAGACGTTTGTCATAATTTTCACTGACTTTTCAAGCAGATATATAAGTAAATTGGAACCAGAGCCCTTCTGATACGGGTGATCTACAACAACAACAATATAGTTTCATCCAAAAAAAATAACCCAGTATATTTATTTTATTATTGTACAAACAGATTAGAACCAAACTGAATCCTGAAAAGACTCCTCAACTTTAATAATAGGATATTTTCATATTCCTTCATTTAATATATGCAAACCAGTATTATAGAGCTTTACCCTTTTTAATATTTAATTTCAGCTGTATTTCATTTGTTAGTATTTGATTCATATATAAGTTTGATAATTTTAAAACACTTACCAGCTTGGGTTGGTAATAGACCAAAACGTTTTTTCAAAGTAACTCTATGTCTTGAATATTTATCATCTGGTGAAAATCTAGCTGGATGAGCAGATTTGGTGATTTCACCATTTGGTAGAGTTTTCTGTAGAGTGTAGACTCTTTTGCCATCTGGGCCTAAAGTGAACATTAAATGCATTGTGTTATAGGAAATGTATGATATTAAATTCAGTTACTTTCTTTACCAACTACGCTTTTCCATCTCATTCAGCTTTAACATTTCACTTGAAAGATTTTTTTTTTTTTTGCTTCTTCTATTTCTATGAAATTTTTTTTTCTTTCTTGAACTTGCACGTGACTTTATTGATGGGTTGGTTGGAGACACACAAATAGATCATCATTTTGAAAATGATCAAAAAAAAAAAGGTCAGAAAAAGCATTTGACACAGCGGTTAATTTGTTGTTGTTGTTCTGTTAATTGCAAAAGTGGGAAAAGTATTCGAGTGACTGTTGGGGGGAAATGTCTAAAAACAACGATCAGTTTGCAGATTTGTTTGCATCTGTGGGCTCCAAAAAGAAAGATGATAGAAACCTTTCATTGGCAGAAAGACAGCGACTATCATCAAACAATAGCTCTTTATCAAACCTTCCAATCAAGCATAATAACAATAGCAATAACCATCAATGGGGTGATTTCGACATTTTAAGTCGGCCGTTATCAGCCCAATCGTCAACAAAAGCATCTACACCAAATAACAACAATAACAATAGCATTAATAATACAAATAACAATAGTGCTAACGATCTTTTCGAAGGGTTTGATTCTTTTAACAATAATCAAGTTAAGAATCATGTAGTAACTAATAGATCCGACAATGATTTGTTTGAAGGATTCCCAAGTTATTCTCCAGTTCAATCCCAACTTAAACAGCAACAACAATCGTCAAGAAATGAGATAGATTTATTAGATAGTTTTGGTTTGGATGAATTCTCATCATCTTCTGCATCGGTATCGAAACCATCAACCCCCATAAGCAACCCCCAACTACAGCATCAACAATTTAAACAACAACAGAAGCAGCAACAACAACAACAACCAGGGAATAGTCAGGATTTGGATGATCTCTTTGCCGTTTTTGACAAGCCAGTAATTCAGAAACCTATAAGTGCACCTCAAGTGGTACATTCAACTCAACCAGCCCCGGTTCTTTTCAACGACAATGATGATGTTAAACTACCACAGCGTCCAAGACAAGCCACTCCAATTGTGACTGATGAGGCCAAAGATGAGTCGATTGCAGCATTGGTTGACATGGGTTTTTCAATTGATCAAGCAAATGAATCATTAAAGCATACTTCAGATGGGTTAGACGTCCAACAAGCCATCAGTTATCTCATGACTGATGCTCATAATAAAGCAAGGGCAAAATCTGGTTTATCACCATCTAATGATGGTCATCATAATGATGATGATGTTCTACCATCAAAACGTCCACAGGGAAAGACTACCGAAGAGTATTTGAGCAACTTCTCTCACTTGATTTCTGGTGTCACTGGAAAGATTGCAAAGGACTTATCGCATAGGTTTCTCACTCCTTCACCATCATCTAGTACCGATGAAAGACCTGCTTGGATGCGCGATCAAGCTAAACATAAGGCGAAGGGTGGCAATGTCTATGATGACGAACCAGAAGAGTTGAACGAAGAGCTGATCAATAAGTTGACTTTAAAAGAGAGCAGTCGAAAGCAAAACCTTCGTCCTCCTCAACCTCCTAGACCAAGAAATTCATCCACAAGTAGTAGAAATTCGACATCTGGCGTATCACTACCGAGAAAATCTGAAATACCAACAGATGAAGTTGACTTATTCTCCCCAGTACCATCCAGACAACACCAACAGCCTGAACAAGAAGTTGATTTGTTCTCTCCAGCACCTCCATCACAGTTCAAACCGAGTAACAATATCGACGAAATGAGAACATCATCAAGACGAAGACAAACAACTCCAAAACCTCAACCTTCTCGTACTTCATCTGCAGCCAACTCTCCCAAACCAACAAGGCCTATCGTTCCAATAAGCAACACACAACTCGAATTTTTCAAAGATTCGCGTGAACAAGGTGGTATTTCTTTTAAGAATGGTGATTTCACTACTGCTCTGACTCATTATCAAACTGCTCTAGATGCATTACCTGATCAACATATTTTAAGAATTGTCGCTTATTCAAATTGTATAACTGCTTATTTTAAAGTTGGTGAGAATAAGAAAGTCATTGAACTAGCAGACAATGCCATCAAATTAATTGGTCCAAATAAAGGTAATTCAGAGGATGTTGAACAAGGTAAACCAATGAAGGACTTTTGGATAAAAATAAGTCAAAAGAAAGGTGAGGCTTTAGAACATTTAGAAAAATTTGAAGATGCATTAGTCGTATGGACTGAGTTGATTGAAAATGGTGGTGCAAATAAAGTTACATTGGATGGTAAACGTCGTTGTAATGATGTTTTAAATCCAAAACCTAAAACAGCACCAAAGCCAAAAGAAAGAAAACCAGAACCAATTCCAGTACGAACAACAACTTCAAATAAAGATTCTGGGGAAGCTTTGAAAAGGATACGTGAAGTTAACAAGGCTTCTGAAAACTTTGAAGATGAAAAATTCAAACTTTATGATCAAATAGAAAATAGAATAAATTCATGGAAAGCAGGGAAGGAAGATAATTTGAGAGCTTTACTTTCCTCTTTACAGAATATCTTATGGGAGTCCTCAAATTGGAAACCTGTTGCAATTTCAGATCTTGTTATTCCTAAAAAGGTGAAGATTACATATATGAAAGCTGTTGCTAAAGTTCATCCTGATAAAATTCCACAAAATGCATCTTCTGAACAGAAAATAATCGCTCAAAGTGTCTTTGTCGTTATAAATAAAGCTTGGGAAAGCTTTAAAGCTGCAAACGGTCTACAATAGAATGTATAGTGGTCTTTACTATAGACATTAATTTTCATGCATGTAATTAGATTTATTATATATTCACACAGATGGGGTTGTAGGAATTGGTGTAGAAGCTGTACTTGGTACTGCACTTGAAACAGCACTTGAACTTTCGTTCAAAGCTTGTTGATATCTTTTGATGGCCGTAGTAAGAGACTCCAATAAAGGTTTAAAGTATGCAAATGATTGCTGCTTAGTTTTTGGATCTGTAATGACATCCAAAGCAGCTCTAACTCTTTCTTGAGATTTGATAAGACTCGAATATAAAGATTTAACAGTACCAGCCTGTGCAGCATCACCAGAGCTAAAATGTAACCAAAAATGTCTTAAAAATTCGACTGAAGTGGCATGGGTTATACGTAGTTGTTCTATTAGTTGTGGATCGAAATTAGGATCAACCTCATCGGGGACTTCGTGATTTGCCTGCTCTTCAAGTGATCTATAGACTTGCCAAGTTTGCTTGGATTGTTTGGAGTTCAAACGAACTAGATTTATGACTTCCTTTGTTGCTTCTTGAATTGCAAGTTTTTTCGATTCTGAATAAATTGAAGAGATGTTGAATGATGATTCAAAATCTCTTTTCAATGACTGAGATGCCGCTTCAGCTTCGAATTTGGATGGTGTCTTTTGATTGTTCTTCTTTAAATTTTCACGTTCCTTAACGCTAATTTCAGCATATTCTGTCACTTGTGGAACTTCTAAATCTTGAAAAATTAACTCAGAACGTACCCTTTCATTTTCAACTTGATCTTTAGTCTTTTCAACCTCTGGGGTTGCTGATCTCGAATAGTTATATTCCAAACTATTCACCATTTTCTGACTCAATCTATTCATACTCCTCAATACTGAAGTGGTTTCAGATAACGCCATTGGGTTATGTGTTAAGTCTGGTGCATTCCCCAATTTGGTAGTATCGTCCTCTTTATTACCTTCGAGATCTATAGTTTTATTCACTTTATGATCCATGGTTTCATCCTCATGTTTTTCATAATCAACATCCATGTTTATATATCTGTCCAATATATAATCACCTCTAACTTTGGCACTTAATTTCTCACCTCTAAGTTTTCTAAACAGTTTCGAACTGAAGAATCTTGACCAAAACTCACCTTCTGATAACCTGGGTACGTTGTCATCATATGCCTTTCTCACAACGGGGTATTGTTCAAAAATTGCATGAATTTTATCCCTTGTAACTGAAACGTTGACTTGATTATCACTAGTCGCCGTTGGTTTAATAGTACTAAGAACGTTATACGGACCTCTTTTCTGTGAGTTTGATAATGCAAATGCTCTTAAAAGATGAACTCTAGTCTGCCAAAACTCATCAGGAGCTAAACCTTGGTTCATTACAGCTTCTTTAAAAGTAGACATTAGTGGTTTATTTTCAAGTAGGAGTTTTTGTTGTAATTGAAGATTCTTAAGAAGTTGTTTGGTGTCAAGGGCATCCAGTAGAGAGGTTGTGTTAATCAGGGGCTTTTCAGGTATAGGAGTAGCTGATTCTGATTGAGCTGCTTGTAAAGCAGATTTATATCTCGCCACTATCTGTTGAAGGGCTTCTTTAATGTTATCCATAACTAATCTATTGTTGAACGTGAAGACAAACTGTACCGGGTCACTAGCCTCTGAATGCTTTGTGACAATCATCAGTTTCATAAGCTCAGCCGTTGCAGGAGTGGCTTTCAAGTTTGTGATTGTAGAAAGAACCAACTCCACTGTAGGGACAGGGACAGAGTTATCAGCAGCCTTCCATAGTAGTGTAGCTGGACTTTTATCCTCATGAATCGTGAGCAAACCTGCCTTTTTCTTGAATATGGAATAGCCAGTGATCAAAGACATTACAATTATCAACAAGACTAATCCAGTTAATTTAGCACTCTTCCTTTATTGATCATCTCATCTCATCACTAAAAGGCATTCAAAACTCAAGAATCAAATAGTTCAATTTAAAGAAGTCTAAAGCTGACATAATCAACAAACAAAAAAGTCTGATTACATAAGTTTTTGTTTAATTTTTTTTTTTTTTTTTTTTTTTTTTTTTTTTTTTTTTTTTTTTTTTTTTTTTTTTTTTTTTTTTTTTTTTTTTTTGATCAAATTTTCACGATTTCTGAGCTCATCAAAAAATTTGAACAAAGAGAAAAGATTAAGAGTGTAAAGAGTTGAAAGAGGCTAGATTAATTCTTTATATCTAGACATAAGTTAAATATACAATGGTCTACATCGGTATCTCATTCGGTAACACCACTTCCTCCATTGCTTCGCAAGCCAAAGATGGTAGCGGTGTTGAAGTCATTGCTAACCAAGATGGTGAACGTGCTATTCCATCATCATTAGCCTATATTGGAGAAGATGAATATCATGGTGGTCAAGCTATAGATCATTTAGTTAGAAACCCAAAGAGTACAATTATCAACTTCCGTGATTATTTGGGTCAAACTTTTGATAAAGTTGATCCAACTATCACCGAACGTGCTGCTCATGCCACAGATTTAAATGGACAAATTGGATTTAAATATTCTAAAGTCAATCAAGATGGTGAAGAAACCAATCATCAAATAACAGCACAAGAAGCCACTGTTAGACATTTAGAAAAACTAAAACTTTCAGCTGAAGACTATTTAGGTAAAAAAATTGAAGGTACAGTAATTGCCATCCCAACTGATTTTACTGAAGCTCAACAAGAAGCATTGTTAAAAGCCAGTAAAGAGGCTGGTTTGAATGTTTTACAACTTATCAACGAACCAAGTGCTGCCCTATTAGCCCATACCTCAGTTGATGACCGTTTAGAACAGGATAAGACCTATGTTGTTGCTGATTTCGGTGGTATTAGATCAGATGCTGCTGTAATTTCAGTTCGTGGTGGTATTTTAACTCTATTAGCTACAACTCATGATTATGAATTAGGTGGTGATAAATTAGATGCTGCATTGTCTGAATTTATTGCCAAAGAATTTGAAAAAAAATATAAAGTTGATCCAAGAAAATCAGCTCGTTCATTGGCAAAATTAAAAGATGCTTCAATTTTAGCAAGAAAAACTTTATCAAACGTTCAATCTGCCACCATTTCAATTGAATCACTAGCTGAAGGTATTGATTTCCATTCAACCATAAACAGATTACGTTATGAACTAGTTGCTCGTAATGTTTTAAACCAATTCACTGGATTTGTTGAATCCATTGTGAAAAAGGCCAAATTGGACGTTTTAGACATTGATGAAGTTTTATTAGTTGGTGGTGTTTCAAACACAACTAAATTAGCTTCAAACGTTCAAGCTTTATTCCCAGAATCAACCGTTGTCGTTGCTCCATTCTTGGATACTAAAGCTTCTTATCCAGAAGAGTTAGTTGCTCGTGGTGCTGCTATACAAGCCTCATTATTAGAAAACTTTGATGCTGAAGAGATTAAAGAAAGTTTAGCCCCAGTTGTCATTAACACCCAACATTTAAGTAAAGCAATTGGGATCGTTGATGCTTCTGGTAACTTTGTTTCAATTTTAAAAGCTGAAACCACTTATCCAATCCGTCGTTCCATTCAACTATCTGCTCCAAAGGGTGATGTATTAATCACCGTTGTTGAAGGTGAAGATAAAATCAAAGAAACCACTTTAGCTCCACCAGCTCAAGATGACGATGATGATGAAGAAGATTATTCAGATGAAGAACCAGAAGTTGTTAGAGAAAAGCATTACGTTCCAGGTACTAAATTAGCTGAAATTGCCGTTCGTGATAATCAAGCTGATAAAGTTGAAGTTAACTTTAACATAAATAAAGATGGTGTTTTCACTGTTAGTGCTAGAGAAGTTAGACAAGGTTCCGTTGCTTTCAAAGGTGAAATACAACATTAGACTTTTCTCCCCCTTTTCCCTTTAGTAATTAGTTCTTTTTGCCTTGTCATATAGAAGTATTGTTTCAAAATGTACACCATTAGTTATTTAATAATTTAGTAGTAGTAGAAGTAGTTAAGTGAAATATGAGAGATGAGCTTTGGTTTCTTTTTTGCGGTATATTAATTATACCAAAAAAAAAAAAAAAAAAAGGTGAGGTGATGGCTTACATTTTATCTATTTAAATTACTTAATTTCCAAAACATTATTCAAAGCTAAGAGACAATATATGATTTTGACCAGAGATAGTTTGTCAACGACTGTTATTGACATAGTTAATTGAACACATATTAATGACAAACTCTAATAAGATTCACGTTTTGGGTGCTGGTAGTATTGGTGCCTTGGTTAGTTATGAACTTTCAACATTATCAAATAAACCACAAATTACACTTTTATTCAGAAATCAGGCCAAACTTCAACATTTCCAAACTGTTAATAAATCTACAATTTATATAAAGAGACTTTTCAACATTCCACAGGATCGTGTCAGTGCTAAATTTGAATCAAAAACTTTTAATGATTTATCAGAAGATATTGAAAATTTAATTATAACTACAAAAACCTATCAAACTCAAGATGCACTAAGGCCATATTTACCATTCATCAAACCAACGACTAATATCCTTTTGATTCAAAATGGATTAGGAGTTGTTGATGAGCTGTTTAAAGACGTTTGGCCATCATTACAAGATAGACCAAATGTTTATCAAGGTGTTATTAACCATGGTGCATTTGTTTCTACAAATACCGGTGATGATTATGAGGTTTCTCATAGTGGTGATGCAAATTTCTTCATTGGTAAAATACCTAAAGATTTCGAGCATCTGAGTGTCGATGAACAATATGTTATACCATTGCTCATTGAACAATTGGTTAATGCTAAACGTTTAGTCACTACAGTTTTACCATACAGTGATTTACTCCTTATTCAACTCAAGAAATTCATGGTGAATGCTTGTATAAACTCCATCACTTCAATAGTTGATGTTGTCAATGGAGAACTTACCCATTTGGATAGAGTTAGAAACTTATTTTACGATATCATTGATGAATCTATAGATACATTCTTAAAAGTGATTCCAGTTTTAAGTACAAATCCTAAGACTGAAGAAGTTTTAAACAAACAAAGCCTGCTTGATACAGTCATGGAAGTTGGAACTGTCATCAATTCAAAGAATTCATCATCAATGAGACAAGACGTGCTAAACCTAAGAGATACAGAAATAGATTATATAAACGGTTATGTGGTGAAACTAGCTGAAAAAAATGGTTTCAATGCTGATACGAACAAGACTGTTACAAATCTTGTGAAGTTGAGACTTTCTTTAAACAGACAAAGAGCTCAGAAATAGTCATATGAACTTTTAACTCAAATATAATAGATTATAGAAATATATAGAAATGGAAAAGCATTTATACTGATTATGTAAGATTTTTTACTCTCTATTCCAGAAGAAAAGGTAAAATCCACCAAAGGCCAAAAAAAAAAAATAAAAAAAGATCAAGAAAAAAAGTGTAAACAAACGAAAAATGAAAAGCCTTAGAAAAAGCATTAACAACAGCGGTTAAGCCAATAACAAACCAAGAACACAGCTGTTGCGTCTGAAGTTGGTATCTCTCAATCAGCGTTCATAGCAAAGATAAGAAATGGTGCTTCATTGGTCCTTGTCTCCATTCACAAGGCTATATGAGAGTATAGAACAGGACAGTGTTGATGTAGAACTCATCAACGAGTTGAAAGATGATCTGATAAACTTGACATTGGTACCGAAGAAGAACGAATCAAATAGGCAAGCACTAGAAAAGGGGATTGTAACGTTTTTGGATGGCGAGTATGAATTGAATCAGGACTTTAAGGTTTCTGCTGCTACTTTGTCTGATGAATTCGATGTTGATGAACTTATCTCAGCTGAATTATTACACAACTCATCAGGATTGGGTATTACATTGATTGATAATGCAAAAGCCGTCTACTATCTAAGAAAACAAACAATTTTATCCATAGTATCATATATCTTCAACAGCGGATCAAAATCACTTGCTGATTTAGTTTTCACATCGACATTTGAATCACAGCTATTTCAATCTTTTAAATATGTCCAAGAAGAATTAAGCTCTATCAATGAACTAGTTCAAAGGGCAAGATTACTAGGGCAATATAATTCAAATGAGTTCCAACTGAAAATCAAGTTTAGAAGAGATTTTTTAAAAGCTCAGCATGAAATACTAGGTGAAATTTTTTATGGTTTGGTGTCAAAGAACTTGATTACAAAACAACAATTCATCAAGTATTTAGACTTTGTTTCATCATTTGATGCTGATGATTTTTTCGTTGTTCATTTGTTGCCAGCCTTGTTGTTGTTTGTTTCAAAACTAAAAGAATTCAGTGAACACGATGTTAAAGAGCTTCATAGTGATTTATTAAAAGAATTGAAAAAAGATGATATATATAAAGTTCCTGTCAAATTATTGATCATACTTGCATTTTCCTCATACTTTATTGATTGGTGTAAATTATCATCAAAAAGATTAAAAGAATTCGATTTTGAAATTGCTGTTGAATTACCAATGACTTCGGCTGTACAATTAGGTGCTATAGAGCAACTTTTAATCATAGCTGCTGAAACGTCAGATAACAAGTTTGAGCTTTTCTATGATGTCAGATCTTTATTGGAACAGCATTTACCTAGATTGGTTCAAAAGAGGATCTTGGATATAAATGAAGAAGAAACCAAAAGAATAAGAGCTTCAGATCCACAATCAACTGCTACAGTTTATGTCATCACTAAAGATTACAAACTATCAGATAACCTTACCCAACTATTAACGGAAACTTTACATAATTTCATTCAAACTTTTATATCAGATGCTGCATTTCTATTGATTAAAATAAAGGATTCTGAAGAGGATTCATTACTATCTGGAGACGATTTTTCTTTAGATGAAATATCAAAAAATGCTGATCTAGAAAGATTTTATCTTGCCATATATTACTTATATGCAGATCGTGAATCTTTAATATCCACGTTTTGGGATGATAGAGAATCAAATTCATATGGATTTGTTGAATGGGCTTCTAAAGGAGAAGATTTACTTATGAGATCAACTTTTTCACTCATGATTTCTGCATTGGCAACAGGTGTTGAAAATTCAAACCATGTGTATCATTTTGTTGCAGGTTCTGATAAATTTTCTTGGTCTTCCATTATTGAATTGTTAAATGCATATATTGAGAAAATAACTCAATTTGAACAAAGTGGAGATGATCGTGATTTAAGTGAAGAGACCATTTTATCTATATCCTCCTTTTTCACACTTTTATATCAAGTATCTATAAATAGTGAAGCGGTAAAGGGTTATTTTGATAATGCCTTGGTTGAAACCTTATTTAAATTCATAAGGTTAGATACTCCATTAGTTGGTGCTGCTCTTCATGTCATACGTTCTTTAGTTTCAAATGACCAAGATAGAAAATTCAACATATGGGAAAGTTTAGACTCTTGGATCTTTTCTCAAAATTCTGGAGCATCAAGAGAAGCTTTTCAATCAAAATTCATCACCTACCCTGATATCATTGGTTTCATCAACTTGATTGAAACTCTTCTTCAATTGCATTCTTCAGTATCGTCTAAGTACGATCTACCATATCCTAGTCGATTAGGTTATCCATATAGAAAACCAGGTATAACACCTTATTTAGATTTCATTCTTGCTGATATTTTCTATCATTCTCCATCATTATATTTTGCTGAAAAAGTGGCATTACAAGAACCTATTTTGAAAATTATTAGCCACTCATTATCTGCATTTGACCCTGCATTAATTTTAAATTCATTCCCAGCTAATGTCGATTTGAACAAAATTGTCTCTACATCAGATTTTACGACTTTTGTTCAATCTAATCCAGCACCAATAGCTATGAACTATTTGTTCCAAGAAAGAATTTACACTACATTGCTAGATATAACCTCAACCGGTTATGATAATATCAGTGACAAACCATTCGAAGAGAAACAAGTTCAAGTCGTTAACTTGTCACTAAAATTGATATCGCAAATTCTTGATCTAGAAGTCACATATGTTGATGAGCTTCTACCAATACTGAAAAGACAGAGCTCCATATATTTGCCATCTGCCGTTGGCACTCATGCGTTAAGATCATTCTATGACTCTATTCTATTCAACTTACCAGTTGTCGCTCATATTTCATTATATATTGGCTCTTCTCATTTGCCTATTGCTAGTGAATCCATTAAACTTCTTTCAAGATTTGCCACATCTTCTCAATTTGGTGCCAATGTTGCCGCCCAGTCCATTGGGAAAACTAGATTGCTTACAATTTTGGACAGTATAAATGAATCTTTAAGAATCAAACATACATTCATTGATCAACTTGAGTCTGAAATAACAAGTGAAGAAAATTTGGAAATCAAAGTTCAAATCTTAAACTTCTTGAACTCAAACTTATCAGTCTCAGCTAAAAACATTACAGTTTCGCACTTCTTACTAGGTTTTGATTTAAGAAACGGTTTAACCTTGGGTGACAAGGATAATGAAACATTTATCGCCTCGGACACTTCAGTTTTCAAAGTTTTGCTATACATTTTAGAATCTAGCTTCCTTGGTTTGAACAGTCAAAACATTGATTATGCTCTTTCCAGACTGTCATCATTGGTCTTGGACATATTGTTGAAAGTCTCTCGTAATCCTCTAACATCCTCACTCGTTTTAAACCATATTGGGAATTTTGGTCTACTAGAAAAACTTCTCAAAACTCCAAGAGTAGACTTGCATACATTATGGTCAGGTGAGAAATTCAATCCGGAGTTTTCTATAGCCACTACTTTTAATTCAAGTTCAGCAATTGGGTCGTTGTTATCATTACTAAACCAAAGGAGTCAAATATTGAAGTATTTCAGTCTTGAGCTACATAGAACATCTGTTGAAGGTTCAATATCTAAAACTGCTTATTACATCGACTCATTAATTAGTGGGAACAACTCATTTTTAGGTCCACCAAAAGTTTTGTCCTTCCTCGACGTTTTAGAGTTCAGTCTTTCAGGATTGTCTACAACTCCTGATGAACTTGAGTACTTTGGTGATGTCGATTTGAATCTAGATCTGAACAAAATTCATCTCTCAATCTCTTCAAATGATGGTATATTTGACTTACATGACCTGGATTCCTTGTTAGATTTACGCATCAAACAGCTGGCGATTGATGGACGCTATCGTTCAAAAGAGGATGAACAAAAACAAAACGACCGTAATGAAGAACTGAAGAATGACTTGAAAAAATCTGACTATAGGCAATCATTAGTGAGCTTGTCATACTCGGTAGTAGAGAGCAATGAAGATCAAGTTTTTGCTGAAAAAAATTTAATTAAATCAAGATTTGTGAATTACTTGGCAGGTTTGAAATTTAAAGCTTATCAATTGGCAAGTTTGCATTCATGGGTTCAACTAATTCAAGTCATTGTCACTGATGGTAAACTGGATCCTATTAAAAGATCGAATTTCATCCTAGAAGTTTTCCAAGCTATTGTTCCTCGTATTGATGATTATGTTGAACGTGATGTCTTATATGCTGAGGAGTTGGTGTCTCTATGTGTTTCGTTGTATGATATCTACCACCAAGATAGAAAGAGTATTGAGGAAGATAATCCAAATATTGTCATTGGATATGAAAGATTATACTCATTGTTCAAATCATGTATCAGCGGTATTCTAAGTCCTTCTTCATCGTTAAGCTTACGCTCAGACTTATATGTTTTGAGTAACAAATACCTTTCCTGGATTCTAAAGTTCAAAGAGATATCAAGAGAAGTTTTACAGTCCATTAAATTATCAAGTGAAAGATTGATTATAGTGATTTGTAATGATGCTATTAGTGGTGAGGGCCCAACAAGAATTACTGGTCTATTACTCCTTGAATCACTATTTCAATTATCTAGCGTAAACCAGTTGAATTTTGTTCTGAACACATTGGTCAAGAACAACTTGCTGCTGCTTCTAGTCAAATCTATCAAGAGAACAGACGAAACTTTGTTACTATCACATGACAATAATATCACTTTGGATTCTTTGCTTTATGAATTAACAGCTTTCAAGGCTACTTTAAGCTTCTTAATAAGAGTTGCAGAGACAAGACAAGGGGCTCAGCAGTTACTTCAAAGTGAAATATTTCAAACCATAAAAGCTTGTTCATTCTTGCTGATAGATCCAGATCTTGGTTTGGACTTGATCTTCGATGAATCAACTTTACAGACCTCAACTTTTGTCAAGGTGAATTTGAACCTAGATACCCCATTGTCTCTCAATAACGAAAGCAAAGGAGTCTCATTGTTTGAACTTTTGGTTCCTGCTTTCCAACTCGTTGCTGCTATTTTGTTGAGTACAAGTTCTGAAAATAAACTAGTGATTGAGCAAGTTAAAAGTTTGTTGAAGTACTATAAAAAGTTGATAGTTGGTGTGTTAAAGAGAGATGTTTTGATCGAATCTAAACGCGAGTCCGGGTTGTACAAAGACTCTGGGTTAAATGGGTCCAGTTTGAAAGAGTTGGTCAATTTATTTGTTTTATTAAGTACCTTGACAGACTTTAAGGATGAGGATTAAAAGTATGAGTGGCTCTAACGAACGGAAAATATAGAGTATAATAATAAAACGTACATTATATTCGTCCCCTAAAAATTAAATTGTAGTGTTATAGCTCAATGCCTTTGAACTTGTCCAATTTTGCCTTTAGATCGTCGGAATTTTTTCCTATCCATTTCAATGAATCTAGATGGGTATTTAAAAGCTTCACTATTTGATTCAACGAAGAATCTTCTTCTTCCTTAGAAGCGTCTTTGGAGCCTCCTAGACCATTTGCCTTGTTGAATGAGTCACTGACATCGTTTATCTCCAGTATCAATGATGATAAATTTGTACCTAGAGAGTCCAAATTTTCATCTAATAACTCAGCAGTACGATATGCTTGTTCTCTCTTTTGGTCATTAGATATCACTGAAGAATCCCTTTGTTGATTGTTCGAGGATAACACATCCGATAGGTAGTTTTCAGCTTTCACCTCGTAGTTATCTAGAAATGTTTCAAGCTCATTCTGCTGTCTCTCTATATATAGTAGTGCTTGATCCACTTTTCCTTGTGTTTGTTCAGCGGCGACAACATCAGTATATAACTGACTAATCTTCTCGCCACCTTCAACTAGAACACTGTCCCACTCGTTCACCTTAGACGAATATGCCTCAAAAGATGTAGATGCCTTAGAAAGCTGATTGGTCCACTTAGTAATCAGATCTTCCAAAGTTTTGTTATTTAGCGATACTGGTGTTGGTTCTACTGATTTTGAAACCTCTTTCTTTTCATCACGATCAATTACGCTGTTTGAAAATGAGACAGTCTTCTTCTCTTTATCATCTGTTTTTGATTCTTCCTTTTTCTCTTCTAGTTTGGCACCAAATGAAAAACCACCAAGAGCAGTTGCTGGTTTGATGTCTTCTGTTTTTTTCTCTTCTGTTTTAGTAGCACCACCAAATGAAAATCCTCCGGTAGATGAGGCAGGTTTTGGCTCTTCTTTCTTATCAGTGGCACCAAATGAAAACCCACCGGTGGATGAAGCAGATTTTGGTTCTTCTTTTTTATCAGCAGCAGCTCCAAATGAGAATCCACCACTTGCAGCAGCTTTTGGTGTAGAGTCTGTTGTGGTAGATCCAAAGGAAAACCCGTTTGCTTTTGGTTCTTCCTTTTTGTCTGTTGTGGTAGATCCAAAGGAAAACCCGTTTGCTTTTGGTTCTTCCTTTTTGTCTGTTGTTGTACTTTGTGGGGCGCTATTCAAAGAAAATGAAGGAGCTGGTGCCTTTGTCTCTGTAGGTTTAGAAGCGGAAGCGCCACCAAATGAGAATGCTGGGGTTGATGCCTTCGTTTCAGCAGGTTTGGTGGCACCAGCACCAGCGCCAAACGAAAATGATGGGGTAGCATCTGGTTTCTTGTCTGTTGTAGAAGCACTAGCACCAAAGGAAAAAGCTGGTTTTGATTCTTCTTTCTTTTGTTCAGTAGGGGCAGCTCCAAAGCTTAATTTAGGAGCTTCATTTTGTTTAGCACCAAATAGACCAGTACCTGTTGAAGAGGTATTATTTTCTGTTTTAGCACCGAATAAACCGCCAGTAGTAGCAGCTGGTTGCGATCCAGAGTTACCACCGAATAAACTACCGCTAGTAGAGGCAGTTGTTTGAGTGTTTGAACTCCCACCAAATAAACCACCACCTGTAGAGGTTGCTGGTTGAGAGTTTGAGCTTCCTCCAAACAGGCCTGCAGGTTTGTTTTCATCAGTCTTGGCAGCACCAAATGAAAACCCTGAAGTAGGATTTGATTGTTTGTTAGAGTTAGTGTTAGAATTTGTAGTTTGACCAAATGAGAAAGATGATGAAGCTTCAGGTTTTTTCTCAGCATTACCAAATGAGAATGGTTTTGGGGCATCAGTACTAGCACTTGCTCCAGCACCACCAAATGAAAAATTGGAACCAGTTGAGGAAGAAGAAGCTGCAGGAGCACTTGCACCAAAGCTAAATCCACCGGTTGCTGGGTTGCTAGTATTGGCAGTCGATGCAGCATTATTTGAACCAAATGAGGTACCAAAACTGAAACCCGGCGCTGATCCTTTATTATCCTTTGATGGCGTGGATCCGAATAGCGAACCAGCACCTGAGTTTGGAGTTTGACCAAAGATTGAGTTATTGTCTTGATGCTCTTGTTAGTATATACACACATTGTATAACATATGATCATCAACCTTAAGTGATGACTATAACTTACTGTTAGCCATTCTTATACGCCTATTGTCCAATGGTGTCAGCAGTGTCTTTCGAACAGATTAAACTGAATGTTTCTCAATATTTTAGACGGTTGACTCAATCAACCGCTCAAGTATTAAACGATAGCTTTTGACTATTTTCAATGTTTACCTAATTTTTTTTATGGTATAATTGTTATTATTAAAAAATTCGTGAAACTTGATCTCAGAGCGAAAAGTCTTTACCCGGATGTCAAAAAAAAAGAGATAATCTGAAAGAGGTAATGGTTGTGAGCTCATGTGTCCCGTGTTCTTTGAATTTAGTTGACACGAGAAATTTGGCAGCGCTTTACAAAAAGCATTTTCTGATCCACTTTTTTTTTTCTATTTTGATGCCTCGTTTTTTTTTTTTTTTTCTATTGTTTGCATAACATAATAAATTAATTTGTTGATGCCATACATGTAAGCCATTTGAAATTTGTACTGTTTCTAGGCATAAAACTCGCTATTTTTTCCAGATAGCGCTACAAGTCAGTTATAACATGCTGATAACAGTTGTACGATTGAAAATGAAATGGAAAACGAGTCCTTTTCTCAATTTAAATGAACCCTATTAAAGCCTCAACCTAGTTCGTAAAATCTTTTTTCAGCTTTTTTTCTGTTTGACCTTATCTTTTTAAGTAAGGGCGTATCGGTAATCTGAAATGAGATATAAGAAGCCCAATTTCTGCTTATAAATTTCAAGAGTTATAATGAAACTATATAGTTCATAATACTCTATTTCACTCGTTTAACACTTATAATTTAATGACCAAATCTAAGGTTGCAATTCTTTTAACTGACTACTCCATCAAATTCACACCAAAGTTTGGTAATTTCGCAGAACAAGCTGCCTATCTATTAAAAAAATCTGGATTATCGTTAGAGACACAAATCTACGATGCTATAGCACAACAACTTCCAACGGAAGATGATCTCAACGATATAACTGCCATTTGGGTCACTGGTTCTGAACATGATGCCTTCTCTAATGACCTATGGATTTTGAATTTGTTTGAGTACTTGAAGTATATAAATTTAAATCATCCTCATATATCTCTTATCGGGATCTGTTTCGGTCACCAAATTATCTCAAGAGCTTTAGGAGCTACCGTTGGTAGAAATCCTAAAGGTTGGGAACTCGGAAGTTGTGATATTGAAGTGTCACAAGATTCTGAAATCCAAGACCTTTTTGAAGGAATCTCACACTTCAAACTTCTTGAGATTCATCAGGATGTCGTCCTTGATATTCCACAAGGTGGGTTTAAAAACATTGGATCCTCTAAAATGACACAGTTTCAAGGTTTTTACAAGAAAAATAAACTATTAACTTTTCAAGGTCACCCTGAGTTCAACAACAAGCTACTTCAAGAACTAATTCAAGGAATACCTACAGTTGAACCTACTCACAAACAGAAAGTTGTCTCCCAACTAAACGAATCCAAGCATGATGGTTTAGCATGTGGTAGACTTATTGTTAAATTCATTGAAGCCTCCATCTAAATCATTAAAAATTATTTATTAAATATTGTTTACTTATTATTATTATCGTCATTATTATCCTCTCACAGGCTCTAAACTAAGTTTATTTGTATAATTTAACCAGATTACAATGAATCATATCAACTAATTGTTAGTCCTAACCTTCACCAAGTGATCTAAGATCTCGTCGTAAGCTTCGTTCAGCCCAGCCTCTTCACCTTCATCTGAGAGGACACCCGCACTGGTGGAATCATCAGAGTCCTTATCATTATCACTGTCAGAGAGTTTATTATCATGTGAACTAGAATCATCGTAGTCGCCATCACTCACCACTGTGTTTATCTTAATGTTGGATCTGGTGTTTTTCAAAGTTTCAAGTCCAAAAAAGTCTCGCTCAACTTGACCTTGTGGTGGTTGTGATGATTTTTCAGCTGAGGTTGGTATTTTATAGATTTCACCGAAAGGTATACCCTTTTTCTTCAAAGAGTCCAAAACTTCAACAACATTGTTCAAGTCATTTGTCTTTAGCATCATTTCTTTGATTTTATCACCAGTCATGTCCCTTAAAGTATCAAGATGATCTTGAGAGAAAGTTTGGGAAATTTCACTTTCACGAAAGAATGAACCAGCTTTCAGTATACTACCTTCCTCTTTAAGCTTACCTGTATCACTAGAGTATTGGACTTTTTCATCATCTTTAATCTCTTCAGCTTCAGGATGAACATCATGACGATCTTCATTTTCACTGACACCAAATGGTAATAACTCTTGATTGTTGCTTTCAAGGACATAGGGGGATAGAATAAGATTTGTGCTTGACTTGTTGGTTCTCAATGGCACTGAATTTTGTGATCCAGTGGTTGACGGCTCGTTATTTGTAAGATCAATTCCATAATCGCCGATTGGAGTTCTTCTACTCAATAATTTCAACCCCTTTTCAATTGAAGAGTCAATAAAACAGAAACGAATCAGAGTCTCTTTACCTTCAGTACTCAGTTTACCTTGAATTCTCAATTTGAACAATTCGTCTATTGTTTCATGGATACGGCTTCTAACTTTGGCGGATTTCATCAGGAAATTTTTAACTAATTCCGGATGTGGATCACTCTCATCAGATAACAATAATTGTGAAAGCTCTTCCTGTATTCCTTTAAACTCTTTACTATCACCCTTTTTAACCTCAATTTGATGATGCATGTTACGAACGGTGTAAAGACCAATCTGTTCAATGAATTTCGGCGCTAATTCTTCGTAGTCTAGATCCAAAGTGATGACTGATTTTGATAGTTTCAAAGCTGAAGTTAATGCACCAGCTGACACGTTATCAACATGATTACCCAATAATGAAATATATCTCAGCGATTTGCAAAAGGGGATTAACTCTGCAAATCTTACGATCGAATCTTGCGTCAGATCGTTGTAATCCAAATGAATTCTACCAAGATTGTTATATAGTGGAAGGTTTTCAGTTAGTGATAGCATTAATTTGGGGAATAATTTTTTGTTGTTGGAAAGATCAATATATCTCAAATCTTTTAATTTGGAAAAATTTGTTATAAATGTACTAACCTCACCATCTTTATCACTCAAATTTGTAGAATTTAATGAAAAAAATTTTAATACAGATTTTGGAAATCCCACTTCCTCTGCAGTTTCGGTAAAGTGGTCCAATTTCCCATCGAGATCGTTGTAACCTAAATCAATACCAACTACTTTCTCATATGATAACTTGTGGGCCAAAACCTTACACTGGTGGAATGTCAAATCGTTATATGCAAGTCCCAGCTTAGTTGTATTCAAACTGATACCCATTTCCACAAGACGCTCAAATTCTTGATCGCTCATCTTTGCACCGTTAATGACCAATTCATCAATACCATTTCTTGAAATTAATGCGGCATTGAATAAATTCCAATTCATATCAGATCTTGAATTCATATCAGATTCCATTCTATGGATGTTTGGGGATGTAGTTTTAGAAGGTTTTTGAACATTAGTGATCAAAGAAGGCACCTGTGTTAAGTCTAATCTTGAAATTGTCTCGTTCTTCGTTAAGAACCAGCATAATAACTTCCAACCCATTTCATCTATAGGTGTGTTTCTCAAAGTCAATTTTTCTAGTTCAGATTTATGAGCTAAAGAGCTTAATATGACTCTAAACATTTCGGATGATAATGAGACACCGTCCAATGAAACACACAATACTGGGGCCACTGAGACAAAATCACTGAAAGTCAAAACTTCCACTAATGACGGTTTAGGGTTTCTCAGCTGTAATACAGATATTGGATCTGTCGATCCACCTTTAATTTGTTTTAAAGTTGCTGGAATTGGTAAAATCTCTCTTAAATGACAACATCTAGTGTATAACACATCCAATGGAACTTTACACTCATTCTTGTTTATCTCTTCTTCCGGTAAATTGACCAATGATACAGAGCTCTTTGTGTGACGTACCATTGGTTTATCAATGTTGATCTTGGTTGCCTCAGTTGATACCCCAA
Source organism: Taiozyma peoriensis (assembly GCA_030574875.1). Lineage (NCBI taxonomy): Eukaryota > Fungi > Ascomycota > Saccharomycetes > Phaffomycetales > Wickerhamomycetaceae > Taiozyma > Taiozyma peoriensis. The sequence continues at coordinate 131,541 of JAJMFM010000005.1, forward strand.
CTTCATCCTCGTTATTTGTAACGATTCTCTTCAATTCATTAGGCGCTGCCTTCCCACGAGCACCTGCTGCTGTTTCAGCAGCTGCTGCTTCAATAGAGTGCCTTTGAGTATCATCAAGTTGACTTCCGTCATTCTCAACATCAGTGGCTATTTCATTTGCTTCATCTTGTTTCTCCTTGGCATAATCATCTGTATCATCTTTAGCCATGATCTTAAGAGGACCACTACCACCAACGACAATTCCTCCACCAGCAGAGTTCATTATCTGTTTTCTTTCCGCTGAAGTCAGCTTATGAATGATGATGGTACCATCTTTCAATATCTCAACTTCACCCTTTCTTGGAGTTCTTGAAGGTATCTGCTGTGGTGGATCATTAGCAAACACTGGTATGTCAAAGGCAACTCTTTTCAACTTTGGTAAATTCTCTAATCCAGGTATGGTGACGCTGGATTTCCCTTGAAGATTATTATTCTTATTCTTATTATTAGATCTAACTTCATCGGATGAGCTTTTCTTAGAAGAGGTTATTGATTCGGATCGACTGATACTTTGTTCACTACTGTTGGTCTGAGGATGACGACGAAGAAAGTTTAATCTAGATGATGTTGTTGAAGTTTGTTGTTGCTGATGCAAAGATTGTTGTAAATGATTCTGATGACGTTTTTGATCTTGTAGATATCTTTCATAATTCGAATTCTTAATAATAGCTGGCGGTAATGGAACCTTATCAGAATGTGATGGAATAGGTCTTCCCAAAACGTCAACTTTTGGTTTCTTTACTGGAGTGTTCGTATTAGTTGGGTTGGTATGATCATTCTTTATGGAAGGTGTACTAGATGAGGTTATCGATGATGATGATGATGATGATGATGGAGATGAAGGTATAGAATTTGCTTTGATGTCTTTATGCAATTGAGTTATACCTTTAGCCTTGTAATAGTTCAAGAACTCTTCTAATTTGGGATCTAATGTACCAGCTGAGATACTCAACGATCTTGGTCTATGTAATGAATTGCTACTAGAATTGGAAATGCTGGGAACTATAGGTTCAGGGGACAATGAATTCAAAGGAGAAATTTCAGCCCCATTGGAAGAGACACTATTTTTTCTCTTTGACAACGATGATGACTTACCACCACTAAACAGATTTCTGAAAAATCCCTTCTTTTTCTCTAAATTGGAAGGATTCTCAGGTAAAGACTTTGACCTTTTCAAAGTGTGATCAAACATGTACTCTTTACTATCAAATCTGTTATTTAGACCATTATTTTTTTCGTTGTTTGATAAGGGAACTTCTGTTGGGGTAACTGTAGGTGAAGGAGTATCAACTAAAGTAGTGGTGGTGGTATTCGTAGTAGGGTGGGCTGTAGTCACTGGTAACTTACCTCTTAAGAACCAATCCACCTCCTCATAGTTAGCATCTGGGTTTTTCTTTTTGAAATCACTCCTTATCTTGGCCTCTGTCATAGCTTGAGAAGAGGGATTCTAGTTCAAACAGTTTGATGATGAGGGAAATGTTGAAAATATACTATTGTTGGTATCTCATGAGAAAAGAACCAGACTCAAACGTCGTGAATGTGTGTGTTTTTCTATATTTTGTTATTCAGATTACGGCTGAAGATTTTTTATAAAGCCCAATTAAGATGTGTGAAGATGGGGATCAAACCAGTTTTTGAATGTCAGCCTTTTAAATATATGTCTGAGCGATGGGAAGGATAAAAATGCTATTAATTTTTTTTTCTCTTGCTTGTG
>JAJMFM010000005.1:133393-296707 GCA_030574875.1 Taiozyma peoriensis
GAAAGCTCAGAAGAGTTTCAAAAAAAAAAAAAAAAAAGATCACCTTTTTTCCTTTTTTGGCACACACGCGATTACAAAACTTAAGCAAATTGCTCGAAATATTTAAAATTTGGGGAAGTTAAAACCAGGGCCAAAAAGAAAAAAGTTATTGTCAAGTTTCAATCCACCAGCTGATTTTCATTGAAGCAAAACAACTAAAAAGAAGGAAATACGCAAAATGACGGAGAGCGTGGGTTACCAGGGTAAGGCAAAGGAAGACAGGTGGCAGGTGGCAGCAGTTTTAGGAAATTTTTGGCAGCTTTTTTTTTTTTTTTTTTTTTTTTTTGGGATTAACATGGGGCAGCTTTGTGCAGCACAATGATGTTTTTATTGCCGAGTTTAAAAAAAAGGAATTTTTTGAAGGGTTTTTCTCGTTAATTACCGACTTTGCCGTTCAGTAGCAATAATTTACTTAATATTTGCAGCAAAGAACTGGTTATACTGTTGCCGATGTCAATCTCTTTAAGATTTGCATTCGATTATTACATTTTACACACACCCTTTTTGCACTCTGGACACAACTATTCTACTTACAAACTTATAAGTCCGATTGCATTAATTGATGTTTATGTAATTCGGATTAATATGATGAACCCTAATTTAATTTTAATTTCAATGTTCTTTAAGCTTTCAAACATATTTTACTTGTATTATTCTATGTTTTGTAATATTTACTTGTTTCTTTTCAGGGCATGTTGAACCCTTTTTTTCAACTTCATTTCCATTCTTAATCTATCTAAATCTTTCAGTTTATCCCAATTATAACCTTTATTAAATTTTTTGTTTATGGCAATACCATAGGTTTCCAATTGAGATTCTGGTGCTCTACGTAATCTGATACTAAGATCAATTATCTCTTTGATTTCATCATTGGTTAATTCTTTAGAAGGATAATGTAATAACAATGATATCACTTCACCGTTATCTTCACATTCAGCCAATCTTAATTTAATCTTTATCAATAAGATTATTATTATAAATGGTATTAAATCACAAAGGTCATGATCATATGATATCAAATAATCTAAAATTCTTGTAGTATTGTATAATCCAAGTTCTCTCATAAATATTAATCTAACCCACCTTATCAACCAAATTTGTGATTCAATTTTATAAGTCTTTAACAATAAATCATATATACTTGGATCTATTAAAGTTAAATATTTGTTAAAATTTGAAATACACCATCCAATTAAATTATCTTCCACATAAAAATTAGGTACAACGCTTAACATCAAACTTGTTAATATGTTAAACGTTTCAATTTTAATCGTGGAACTTTTGGAATTATCTTTATAAAGTTCAAGATAAATTAATCCACAAATTTCATGAAATCCTTGTTTATAAGGTGTAAACTTATCATAGTTGTACAAAATCTCCATTATATCTTGTTTAACTTTTCCATCTTCAAACAAGGGATCTATTATCAATCTTTCAACGTCTAGTTTTATAACATCTAATATGCCTCTATCTGCATCATCATCATTATTATTATTGACATTTTGTAAAGGATCATCACTATCATCAATATGCTCTTTGGCTAATTTAAAATGGTTATCCTGATTCTCTACACTTGTTTCCTTTTTAGGCAAAGGTTTCAATTCATCTTCTTTAAAATCAATTTTATAAGAATTCAAACAAACGGTCTATCAATATCGTGTTAATATATACAGAAAAAGAATATAAATAATTTTGCAATTACTCACTTTCCAAAGGAGTCCTCTTGAGAAATAACCAATTCCATCATGATATTCACCCTTCAATACTGCCAATTTAAGTTCTTTTAAAGTTGGATACTTCTCCTTTGTCAATCTAAAGTTCCCCTATTAGTATCAATTCCACTGCAAATAGAATTAGACGTCTTCTACTAACTTTATTCTCTTTAAATGATCCAATCTATAGTTGGACAGATCAACATCCCTTTCAATCTCTGACATAAGGAAAGAAAAATTGGAAACAATTACACAATACTTGTTATTAACCGCAAGAAAGGACTCAAAAGTTCAAGATCAAATTGTTTGACCTCAATATAGTCTATTTCAAACTACGATTCTTTTGCTTCTTTCAAAAAAAAAAACCGGGGCTATTTTGATCTACTTTTGACAGGAAAAAAAAAAGTGGCCTCGGATTTCAACTACTCATCGCATCAAATATGTGTCTCTTACTGGAACTAATTTTATTGCTACTGTCCAGATTGAAGAGGGGACAAGTCTCATGTGGAGTAAAAAGATTTTGAGACTCTATTTGAAATATAATGAACGAATCAAATATCAGACTTCTTAGATCCCGGCTCACCTGCGAGTCTATAACTAAATAAAAAATTCAATTTTAGGCCATCATGAGGTTTCATTTTAGTGAGTGAATGGAGAATTTTTTAGACTAAGGTCATCTTTTGTTAAAAAAAGTTACACTAAAAAAGAACCCAAAAAACAAAAATTACAGTCAGTCCCCCCCAAAAGTCTAAGTAAAACTGGACTTTAATCAGCCTTTTTTTTTAGTCTAGAAAAAAAACACTTAGAAATTTCAAGCACTCTTAAAAAAAAAATGCACAAGCGACAAAAAAAAAAATAACCGGATTTCGAGATCAGTCATATATTAATGGAAATAGAAAAGTTGTGTTAAATGAAAATAGACCCAATTTTTTTTATATCAGCAATTTTAAGTCTTTTTGAATAGCTTTCTCCCAATTGTGTTTGTTCATGAGATTGATATAGAAGAGACTTATCCCCGATCGTGTTAACTTCCCGCTCTTATCACTTTACTTTGTTGTTCCAGTGTGTGTGTTGTGTGTGTGTCTTGTTTTGTGTGAGGTGTGTATGTGCGATTCCTAGTTTAGTAATCTTAAATTTGTCCTTTACCTCACATCATCACCAATAATAGATTTTAAAAATGGATCCAAAAGGTGCTCCTGATTTTAGACCTCCATCGTCGAATCAGACGAATGATCCCCCATTGGCACCACCTTCACAAATTCCTAAAGCTGCTCCTATACAGCCATTGGTACTAGCTGATTATCCAAATAAATTAGACGCACCTATTAAACCAAGGAAACATCGTCATCATAGTCATCATCATCATTCTTATAATAGTCATAGTCCTACCAGTCTCAACTCATTAGGAAGTCATCCTAATTCTGGAACTTCTACACCAATTCCAAGAATTAACATTGAAAATTCAATTCCTAGAATACCAGAAGATTTACAACCGTTATCATCAAATGAGAATTCAGAATCTTCTTCAAGTGAAAATGAAGATGGTAGTTATCATAAGATTGAAGACGTTTTAGAAACTGATAATGAAAGTATTATAGTTCCAAGAGTTCATTCTTATCAAACGGCAGATTTAGAAGAAGTACCACATGGAGTTGTAAGACAAGCTAAAAATTTTGAAAACTATGAGTTCCCAACACATAGATTAGTTTCCAAGTTGAAAAATCCAAATAAATTTCCATTAGTTGTTGTTGCTTGTGGTTCATTTTCTCCAATTACTTATTTACATTTACGAATGTTTGAAATGGCATTAGATTCGATTAGAGAAACAACTAGATTTGAAGTTGTCGGTGGTTATTATAGTCCTGTTAGTGATCACTATAAAAAAAGAGGCCTAGCCCCTTCACATCATAGAGTTAGAATGTGTGAATTGGCATGTGAAAGAACAAGTAGTTGGTTAATGGTTGATGCATGGGAATCTTTACAACCAACCTATACAAGAACAGCTAAAGTTTTAGATCATTTCAACGAGGAGATAAACATTAAAAGAGGTGGTATTTTAACTTCAGATGGTACCAAAAGAGGAGTTAAAATAATGTTATTAGCAGGTGGTGATTTAATTGAAAGTATGGGAGAACCAAACGTTTGGGCAGATGATGATTTAAATCATATTTTAGGTCGATATGGTTGTTTAATAGTTGAAAGAACCGGAAGTGATGTTAGATCTTTCTTATTAAGTCATGATATTATGTACGAACATAGAAGAAATGTTTTAGTCATCAAACAGTTGATCTATAATGATATTAGTTCTACAAAAGTTCGATTGTTTATAAGAAGGGCAATGTCAGTTCAATATTTATTACCTAATAGTGTGATAAGGTACATACAAGAACACGCTTTATATGTAAATGATCCTGAACCGGTTAAGCAAGTGCTAGATTCAAAGGATTAATAATTCCCTTTTTTAATGACCTTCATATGTTTATTTATTTCACTCGTTTTATTCCCACTATAGAAAAAGGAAGCCCATAATGATGTTAGATTACCAGTTTTATGTTCATTTTGATTTTAATTTGAAGTATTTCACTCTAGAACAATCTATGGCGATTTTGAAACTTTTTCAAGGTCTTGTTTATATGTTTAACTACATCACTGTTTTACGGTGTTCTTTAATATTACTCCACTAGCGTCATTACTAAGTTCTAGTGGTCATATCGTTGTGCAATTATCAATCAATTTGTAGAATAAGGCTACTTTCTACTGACATTAGGCGTAGTTGTCCGTCGTGTCTGTAGCCATTATTTTGTTCACAGGTAGACGTTAAAGCCGTTAAGTTTAAACTCAAAAACAAGAACTAGGCTCAACTTTAATTTAGTTTCGATATAGTTTTTCCAACCTTATTTTTAAACGATAGACGGTATACCTTTTTCTTTTTACTTTAAGAGACACTGAATTATTGATAGTTTCTAGATTTAATATTATGTCGATTTGATACTAAACTCTATCCAAAACTGTAATTCATTTAACCGTTCTTACGTATTACATCAATGAGTATCATCAAAAGGAAAGAGAGGTGTTTGCAAGCAAAGAGTATAAAAGGGATTAGTTTAAACCCTATTAATAACGTTTCGATTAAAGATTGATATTAGCAATTTTTTACTCCAACCATATCCAAGCTTTCACTGATATATATATTAGATAAAACCATCCACTCATTATCACTTAAATCTTAATCAGTCTTCTATTTTCTATCCATTCCTTTCAAAGAAGTTCTTATAGACTACAATATTCTAGAAACATGCAATTCATCATCACCTTGATCACCTTATTGACTGCTGCTTCAGCCGTTCCAACTCCAGTTATAGTTACTGAGTACGAGTATAAAACGAGTTATGTCTCTCCATCCATTACAAGTGGTTCTTATAACTCAACTAGAGGAGGATTCAACGATACTTTACCTATCAACGGTACTCTTGGTAATAAATCTTAGAGGATTGACACATGGAGATATTAAGGATTAAAGACAACTACCATTAAAGAGCTCGCAATGTTGTCTTACTTGCAACTCTTTGCCCCCAAACTTGGCTCCTTGTATCCTATTCTTTGTACTTGAAAGATAATATAAATTTATACTCTATTCCTTTGTTCAAACTAGTGATCATAGTTGATCTTTTTCAAGTAAACCTCTCGCAAAAGTACTGTATTTAACAAAACATTTATAATCACAGAAAACTAAACTATCTCCTTTATTTAGTGAGGGTTGAATACTTATATCTAGAGTGAATATAGTAAAAAAAATGCTAGGATAAACTCTGAGAAGTATTAAATTTGTTTATAAATTTGAAATATTTGGTAAATTGCAGCTCGGCATTTACAAAGTTTCTGGTTTTCATTTTGACACAATTTTATTTTTTTTTTGGCGCATCTTAAAGGTAAAATAGTAGTTCATTTGAATGATCCTTTTGATAAAGTTTCAGTTGATTGATTTCAAGTGGTTACAATTTCATTTGAATTCTACGTTAGCATTCATCAAAGGGAGATTTGTTTAGTGATTTGAAAAAAAATTAGAGATAATAGCACTATTTAATGGTATCGTCGTCCTTGGTCTCCCAAATTGTGGCACCTTAAGCTCACAGATCAATTGACAGATTTCTAGTACATCAATAAACGAACAAATACAATTCTACATGGTTCTCTATTCAGCGTATAGTAAAGGTTTGTTTTCCAGCTGTTTATTTAGGCAGAGCTAACTTATTTCTTAGCACCTTGGGCAGCAACGGCAGCAGCACCGGCAGCAGCAGCTTCTGGATCTAAATAATAAGATGGTTTAGTTGGTTTTAATTGTTCATCTAACTCGTAAACTAATGGAATACCAGTTGGGATGTTCAAGTCAGCAATATCAGAATCTGAAATGTTATCCAAATGTTTAACTAAAGCTCTTAAAGAGTTACCATGGGCAGCAATGATAACGGTCTTACCTTCCAACAATTCTTTGGAAATGGTATCTTGCCAGTATGGTAATAATCTATCAATGACTAATTTTAATGATTCAGTCTTTGGTAAAACAGCTGGATCAATTAATTTATAACGTTCATCACCAGCTTGAGAAAATTTAGAATCTGATTCAATTGGTGGTGGTGGAATGTCAAAAGATCTTCTATAGATTTTAAATTGTTCAGCACCATATTGAGCTAAAGTTTCAGCTTTATCCTTACCTTGTAAAGCACCATAATGACGTTCGTTTAATCTCCATGATCTTTGAACATCGATGTAAGAAAAACCAGCATTTTCAAGAGCCAAGTTGGCAGTTTGAATGGCTCTGGTTAACTTTGATGTGAATAAAATATCTGGTTTTAAACCGGATTCTTTTAACAATTCACCAGCTCTTTTGGCTTCTTTAATACCAACTTCTGATAATTGGACATCAACCCAACCAGTAAATAAATTTTTTTCATTCCATTCGGATTGACCGTGACGAACTAAGATTAACTTTGGCATTATGATATATTTTGTTTTATTAATAAACTATATATTTAAACGTTTAAATATTGTTCAATTGAGTAATTTAAAATGTTTTAAAAATGGTGGATTTTTTCCTTTTTTATACCATCTTAACCAATACCAATTTGAAATTATTCTATTTTCTCAACTCATTTCGTGATCATGATGAGCTCCCGGTGAAAATCGCCATCAGCTGAGTTTTTCAAATCTCATTGGAAATTCTTTAGTTTGGTGATGCCATTTTACAGAAAAAAAAAAAAAAAACTCCGGCTGTCTCAAAACAAGTCCACCCAACCCCCTGCCTATATCAAACCAACCTCGTGGGGCGGCTAGTCCTCCATTAAACTAAAGAAATATGTCCTTCACTCAAAGCGAACCCGAGACTAACAAAATTTTTGATTCTACAGCTCGCGAATTTAAAAAAAAAAAGAAGACTAGAGACTAAAGATTAGTGAGATCTTACGTCAGGACCTCGAAATTAGGTTCACACACAACATAAAACAAAACTCCAGGTTTTGCAATACCAAGACTTGAAAGTAAATGAACAACTTTAGATGAAATTATATCAACTAAGCATTTTCTTATACATTTTACACTCAACAAGGGAGGTATTTGATATAGCTTTATTGTATTCAGGCCAAGAAACGATCCGAAAAAAATGGTCAAGCCTACAAATACCGTTGTTCTTGCAGGTATACCCACTGCCAAGTTGGAAAATGGGGATTATATCCACTCAATACAACAAGAAATCATAAGCCATATACCCAACACAGACATAATACAGTTCATTATACTGAAATCTTTGACGAGGATTGTACTGATATTTGACAACAAAGATTCAAGTAAGCTTATACATACCATTTTTAAAACTGATCACAAGAATGATTTCACCACTGGGTATTCATTAAACGACTATACACATAGTATAGCTGATAACTATCTACAACTCCCAAACAATAGTCGAATGTTCTTGATTTCTCCACCTGCTTCTCCACCAGCAGACTTTGACTATGATCAACAGGAGGAAGAACCGAACAAGTTACAGATATACACTCATGAAGAATTACATGAGACTTTTTTGAAGAACCATAAAGAGTTAAGGGATATACTTGCAAACAATCAAAAAAATACCAAACACTCTCAACAATCTTTCAACTCTATTGACCATTTCCAAAAGGAAATTGTACTGAATGATAGCGATAACGATAGTCAGCCAAAGATTGTATTACATCCTATCAATGGACACAATGATCATTTAATTTCCAAGGCAATTCAAAGTTTTAAAACTAGTCTGCCACCAAAATCAATCTTTGACGATCTATCCGATAATGAGGAGGATGAAATTGACTACAGTTAAGAAAACAGTTTATAGAACCAGCACCAATGCGTTTTCATTTTAATTTTTTTCTTTTTTGTTTCCCTTTTTCTAGACATGGATGTATGTAAATGACATTAGCAAAGCAACAAAGAATAGAAACAGCATGCTAATCTCGAGCGATAGGATAATAGTAATAAAACATAGAAAGATAACAAAAGCGCAAGCGCAATGGTTATTCAAAGAAATGAGATTAAAGTGAAAAAGAAATGGTTGAATTGAAAAATTATGGGCTTGGATTGCAATTATAATAATAACAATTAAGATTAAAAAACATTGAATAGAACAGGTAGAATAACAATGAAACAAAGAGTACACTAAACATAGAATAAACAAACTAGAAACAAAACAAGATAGCAGAACAAAACAAACGATATAACGAATAAAATATAACAAAAGTCAACAAGTCCTTCAAAAAAATGCATATAACAGAAAATCAAGCAGCAGAAAGGATAAGAAATGAATGGCAAAATATAGTGATGATTATGGAGGTGGATGTCATGTGTTGCAAAGAGGTGGACAATGCTCATTATTGAAATGGTAATGAAAAGATGGGAAAGACAATATTAAAATTTAAACTCGATTTAAAAACCTGACATATAATTACCACCGTTCAAATCTCTTTCAATATTACCAAAAGCAAGATTGACCAACTTTGTAATATTACTAACATCAACATTCTCTCTTTCCAACTCTTTAACAATTCTTTGTCTAACAGCTTCATATTGGAATCTTTGTCCTTGATAGAATTGAACGGTATCAATGGTTCCAGATGTTGGAACTGCTTGACTAGACGCTAGCGGCTGTGATTGTGTGGCTGGTGCTTGTTGTCCTGGTTGTTGAATCTGTCCATCGGCGTTGGTTTCATGGTTTGCGGCAGCGTATGAAGGGTGTGATGCTTGTGATTGATGTTGTGGTTGTTGTGATTGTTGTGAAGCACCTTGGTTGAACGAGTATCCAGAGAATGGAGTTGAACTTGTTGGAACTAAATAGCCTTGAGCTGAGTTTGCTTCTGGATAGCTATTTGAAATAACAGGACTTGCTTTAGTCGCTGCTGCGCCTGAAGCACCATAGACATAAGAATTGGTCGAGTTATAGTTATTGGTGAATGCAGAGGATGAAGTGGTGGTCAAAGGTTTGTTTTCATTCTTGCTTTGATACTGAGATTGAGTTTGTGATGGAATTGAACTGGATGCTGTTGCATTAGCTGCACTTCCTTGAGCAAAAGGATAACCCGGTTGTTGAGGAGCAAATGTACTCTGTTGCTGATAAACAGGTTGACCAGCATGTTGCTTCTGCTGATAAACATTAGATTGCCATTCTTGACCATAAGCTGGAGCACCGTTTGGCTGTTGAGTCAAATAGTTTGGAACTCCATAAGAGTTCACTGGAACGTGTTCGATATTTTGATAGACAAATGGATCTGATTGTGATTGGTAATGTAAACGTGGCGGTAACCCATCTCCTTGATGTTGGTGTTGATGAAGATGAGGATGTTGATGTTGCAAGTCTTGATGTTCATGCTGTGGTTGACCATAACCTTGTTGGTGTTGATTGTGATGATGGATGCTTTGAGAATCTTCACTTGGACTTGATGAATTTGATGTTCTATAACCACGATCAGATCTCAACTTCTTTCTTTGTAAAAATTCTGATTTATAGTATTCAGAAAGAGTTGTTTCTGAATTAATCATCAACTTATCATTGTGTCTTTCAAGAAATCTATCAATCCAATTCTTACCAACTTTGAAGAAATTTTCACCTTCAGTAGGAGCTCTATCTTTATACTTATCCTTTAAAACACTTTCACAGATGAACAAAATTTCCTTTTTAGGTGGGATCTGATCACTATTGGTCAATATATCTTGAATTCTATCAACGATCAACACTTCTTCATCATTAGTGAACTTTTGTTGCTTTTCATGACTATTTCTTGTATTTTTAAAACCATGAATTCTTCTTGATAAAGTCGTTCTACTAACACGATATTTGTTGGCAATGGAGTTGATTGAGGCGGATTTATTTGTCGTTGCTTCAGATACAGCTAATCTGAACCGTTCTTCACGTTCATTGTATTCCTTTAGCTTTTTATCCGTGAACATCCTCTCAGGGAATGAAAAAGCTGATAAAGGACTGGTTGAAAGCGGTTGAAGGATTATGGACGTAATTTTGAATAGATTTTAAAGGTAAACGGGATTCAGCAGAAAAACTTTAAAAAAGAATAATGTTGAGCGAAGAAAACCTTATTGATTCAATCAGTTAAGATTGAGATGTATTTTGGTTGAATTCCAAATTAAGATCTATGATGAGAGGGTTTTGTTGTATGTGAAGGTAAATTTTTATAAATAAACAAGCAGCACTTAAATGTCTGATGTTATAGTTGTGATTGTGATATAACCTATCTATATATGATTCAAATTGATATATCCTAAACTTGAGAAACACAATCTGTATATATAGAAAGTATTAGATCGAGGAACTTTGAATTCTTCTATAAGACTTCTTGTTCTAGGCGTAAATTGATTTTAAGTATTTTTTGACGTTGAATTATTGCAGCTTATGTGTAAATCTTTAACCAGTTTTTAAAAGCTTAAATGTCTTTAGGTAAAGGTTTATATTGAATAGTGTGAATGCACTGTTGCTGATCTGGTGTATGATTTTGTTCTTGTTCTTGGTACTGATGATGGTGGTGGTATCAGTTAGCAGTTGAGATTAGTGAAAATTTAAAACCCCAAAGAGCCACTAAGTAAGGTAAGCTAATGTTAAAATCGTACAAGCAGATTACTTTACAAAGTCTTGAAAAGGAAGAAGTTAACTCAGGAGTTTAACCGTAGATCATAAAAAAATGACAATCTGTTGCGAATTTATACCAATGCTTTTGAAAAAGTTCATATGCATAAATTTATGAGATATGTAAAAGAAAGAGATCTTAAAATTGTGTATGATTCAATCAAACCATAAAAATATTAACACAATTTTTATTCTGTTTTGGCTTGCTCTAGACCTCTTGCTTTGAAGTACTGCTCTCTTTCTCTCTCTCCTCATTTTATCAATTAACCATACATGACTCTCATAGATTTTACCCTTATATGCACACAGCAAATACGATTTGAACAAGTAACATTATCGGAATTTTAAATTTCTTTCTTTTTTTTTGGCTTCATGGTTTCTCAGTACTGACTTGAACTTTTGATTCAGATCAGTCCAACTTGCGGAGAAAATAACAAAGTAAACAACGTTATTCGAAATACAATACTTTTTCATGCAGTGTAAGACTTGCACACTCGCACGCCTATTACACCACTCCCTATTTTTTTTCTTATTTGAAAGTTTAAATCAAGCTGCATGTACAAGCGGTTAAAGCAAGCTAGACATTTCCTTCCATGAGCCTAGACTGCAGCAGCAGCAGCAACGGCCTGGATTGCCACAACGACTTTCATTTCCTCTTGCACTCCATTAAATCAATACTTTAAATTCTAAACACATTGAATGCCACTTTGTACAAAGCTCCCAATAACAATGGATATACATGTAAAGATTACTTGGTCCCTGTGCTCACAAACAGAATGAAATTCACAAAGTTTTACCTAAGAACTTCTCTAACCCTGATTTATCCAGAAATGGGACCATCATGATCTTATCCAAAGCATAGGTAAGCGTTAACATACAGTAGGAGCAGATTACGAGATAGCTGAAGCCACCACTCGATGTTGTACATCTATATGCACAGAAAAAAAAAGTAGACCCAATATGGTCATCTTTCATGCACGCTGTCCACGTCTAGACTGGCTTATTGTCGGGTGATTATTATGCAAAATAAATCTCACATTATGCATAGGGATGTAACCAGAGCCGTTTTGCAAATTTACGTAAGAAGATAGGACATTAAAAATGTATTTTACTTGAGTCATCATCTCAAATAGCTAATTTTGCAATTTTATGCAAAATTCCTACATAATAGTACATTTTTTTGCAACGAGATTTTCAAATGATTTTCAGCTCAGAATTCACATTCAACGTTGTGGTAAGCTTTAACGAGGTAAAAACGTTGCAGAGATTGAACTGGATCTTTTATCGAAGGGGTGTCTGAGACTATTAGAAGAAGATGTACACATATTACAGATCGCCTTATATGGTTCGAAAGCAGCCACTTGTTAATAAAGATTCTTGCTAAGAGTTGAGCTACTACCTCTCTCTTCTCACATAACATCAAAATTATATCCCGTCAATCACGCCTGTCTATTAGTGCTTTTTGCGCCGGTCTTCTTATGTTTCGAAGGGGCTTATCTCAAAATATGCTGCGGATCATCATACAGCAAACATCAAACGCCTGAGTCGATAACATACTTTGAACTCATTGAGTTGCAGTGCCTTGAACAAGTGATTGTAAGAGTTGGTTGTGGAGAATTCGTAGTAAGTTTAAACACCATGCTCTAGACTCTAAGAGTGCTTGGAACTCTGCTCTCTAAGTATCGGTTTATTTATAACCAAACATACGATAAGCCCCGGTCATTTGTTCCATGCATATTCAGAATAATATCCATACTTAAGTTCACCACTTCAGCAGACGATTTGAGATGTTATATGTGATATTTCAAAGTCAATCGAGAGCTCATGATTTTTAAAATACTAGAAAATTACGTATTCCCTTAGTTTCACGTTGAGAAGAGCCTGAAAAGTGTAACATCACTACTGAGTATTAAGAGTAATACGGTTCAAAGCTGCCTTAAAGATATCTAACAGGATTTAAGGTGTTTATCTGCTATGAGGTTTGATGGGGGTGAGTGTTACTGCATGAAAACGGTTTTATTTGCCCTGATTATTGACTCTTCACTATGTGGAATGTGATAGTGCAAGTGGCATAAAAATTTCTGATGTTTGAAGTCTCAAAGTTCATTTCAATTATCTGGGTATAGAGACTTGAGTTATAAAAGTAGATGACTCTACTCGAGCGTTTGTATTTAGTTCAAAATTGTGGTTCTAAGATTCTACCTTGTTCAAACATTGAGGAAAGTATTTACTTGATCCATACTAATGCTTCCATCAAGCTAGTGTAGTTATTATGTTCTGAAACATTGTAACGGTTTTGAGGCTGATAGATTCCTTGATACTATATAGTAACGGACAATACAAGGGCTCAATTCAAGGAACATCTACAAATATGCATGGCATGAAAAACCACTTCCTTTTGATATTTAGACTTTTATGGCTGAAAAAGTTATTTTAACTCCATAGTAAGTTTTTGCAGAATCCCAAACAAATCTTGGGGGACAACATAACTCCACACTTCATAAATATGTAGAACTTGCTTTTCTAATGATCTAATTCCACTAAAAGGTGTGAACCTCATTTGAAAGCCAAGGGCAAATTACTGTCAGTTTAAGTGGTGATAATCTTCGAGTGCTTATTTTACTATTGTTCTTCAGATTTTTAGTAAAGTCGAGACGAGGGAACCAGGAAAAAGAAACAGACTTTTGGTGATATAGTGTGAACTTCACAAAGCATGGTGCGCGGAGCTGATACACCTCTCTACATTGATAGCGTAAAACCAAGATTCCATTGCAGGATAATTGATGCTTTATTGTGTTTCTTTACGTGTGGAAGATTGGTATTAGTTTGGCCCTACGTTGTCGTACTCTAACACCTAAGGTATTCATGGTGACCGTTAGTATAGCTAATCAGGACAAAAAATATATCAAATTACACTTGAGGCAAATTGAATGAACAAGTTTTTGATGCTAGGCACCTCAGTGTTAATCAGAACAAGCTTTTCTCTTCGAAAGGCAGAACTTCGAATTACACAAAGTAGATGGTATTGAACATTCTCCATTCAGCTAACCTAGCCTATCTCACACTGGTTTTATCTTTAGGAGACGTTATTAGTTTAACCTGACTTGCGCACCAAGGCTACTTACCAGGCACGAGAATGTCTAAGTGTAGTTGGGCCTGAATTGTTGTTCAGACGTCAGGCCAATATGTTTAATCAACTACTAAGCTCATTGAACTTTGCAGAGTTCAACGATCAGGATCAAAATGCTACTTGAATTCACCAGGAGCCAAAAGTAATTGAACATTGGGATCACTTGAATCATAGCACTCATTCTTTCTCTGGGGTATCAACTCAAAAAGGCAAGGTCTATTCACTGCAACTATAATGAAACACTTTGACCCAAGCCTCACTGAATGCTGTGTTGTATCATACTTTAGAAACTGAAGCGGAGGCTAATATCACTCTGGATAAATTTTGTACTATCAAGAAAGCGACCGACTTGTAAAACTTTAGAAGCTCGTCAAAGAATTCGCGTATGTTTCGCATAATTTTGCATATTACATGTATGTGTAATCTGCGGACCATTACTGGTCAGTGGGATTTGGCACTAGTTTTGAACAGTTATGGACTGCCTGGAACTTGTCTGGCAACAATTTTGCTGCAAGCTTCAAGAACTTTTGCATATAGACTCCGTTGATCAAATCAATTGTTGTGTAGTTGCTGTGTATGAAATCCGCTATTTGGATTCTTGAATTGATCTATAGTATCTCAGGGACCCTTCAACGTCACATTCTCACCAAAGGGACCATTTTTCTTACTGAGAAAAGTAAAAGAAGTTTTAAGGTTTCGACAATCGAAGATACAATACTTCAAAAACTTCAAATGTAAAAGTCATTTATTACATCTGAAGAAAGGTTAAGCGAGAGTTGTTCATGGTGTTCAAAAGTTATTCAATCTTTGAAGAGCAGACCCAATTTCATAGCTTATTGAATATTTACTATGACAAGTTTTACATGTTTCAGCCGTACAACCAATTCATAGCACCAAGATCTTGATATACTAATTCCATCTCATGGGCACTCGGTGTTTGAATTCTTAACAAGACAGATATCTGGAGTACCGCCTTTTTTGTCTTGGTATATTCACAAATACCTTCCTGCTCAAGTGACTAATTCTTGGTGAAAATCTGAAGTGGTGGAAGTATGTCGTTCGAGATATATAATTACCCCTCTTGAATTAGTTTAAATTTAAGATATCTTACTGATTCCTATGTCGCATGATTGATATCTATCAATGTTTCAGTTTAGGTCACTTGAATGCCTTGCTAACTTTAAAGGTTACAAAGAGTAACTTTGGCATTGTATCACTGGCGTCACTGTCTGATCTATGCTTTGAATAAACCTTAACTCTCATACTGATAAGCCAGTGTATCTTGTTTTTGTAATGATTGGATTGCTGTATCACCATGCCAATGTCTACATCCGATTTCGAAGCTTAGAAACTCTAATTATACGCTCGGGCAGAAATTAACATAATTATATCTTGTTTTAAGCTACAATCTTGCGCACCAACAATCCCAAGTCTAGCTTTTTATTGACGTTATTTGTTTTTAACAGTCACAAAACTGGGTTATCACAGCATTTAACTGCTCTAATCATTCGCCTATGGACTCATACACCCTATTCATTGAACAGCTGCTTCGTGAAGTGAGTTGTAGCCAAATTATATCGAGCAATTACTTAAGTATTTATCAAATCTACTTGATTATAGAGTTCACGTATAAACTATATTCTATTTAACAATCGTGTTTATTGCTGCGCTATTCGAAATAGTGTAGACTTTAAACCCAATCTTAAAATGCCTTGATTGAAATTTTTGATGGAGACACCTCATTTCTAATTTACCCAAAGAGCACAGCAACCATCCTTAGGAATACCTAGAACTTTAGAAGTTACAATATATACGCCTGCTGTGATGCTCAGTATGCGTCCATTTTTTTTTCAAACTATGCAATCTCGTGTCTTTTGTTCAGTGCGATTGACCTATTTTAAGTTTTCTCTGCTTATGTAGATTAAAGAGCGCCCGTCTAGAGTGCGTTAAAGCACGAAGCCCCGGGAATATTTTATAATTCGAATAGGGCAAAGATGCATGTCAGCGAATTATTGTTTCAAATAGCGAGAGATTTCCAAAGGTTTTTTAACCTGTGATTTGACGGAATACATGTTTCGTTTATCATATATTGAGTAGGTATGACTATGAATTCATATGAGTACAAACTCTCAGCCTTTGTGATTAAAGGGCATAACTCTACCTTCAGTTCAGCTTTGTCTCACTCGCCGAGCCTTAAGAGTATCCAATATTTACCAAATGGGGTTTAGAAAAATGACTGCAGTCCTTATGCTGTTAGCGAACTGCGACAGGCTTGAGCGTTTTTTCACATGTTATTGAGTCCTTTCACAACAATCTTACATGGGTATGATTTTTTCTTTCCAACATACTTGACTTCTGCAGTGTTTTACTCAGTGACGGTAATGGCCAGATGAACCATTAGGTTTTAAAATTGAGCGTGGTAAGAAGAATTAGAATACACGCCATCGTAAGTCATATGACGAGTTTTGTGGCCACATTATATCTCTTTGTATGTCAATACTTCGTTAAGAGAAGGAGTTTCTTTTTTGCTTGTTCTGTGGTCTGGGCCTGTTGTACTTATGGAGTAAACCAGTGTTCTCAAAAATTAGAACTACCACACATGGTACACCAGGACCAAATCCTCACCAGAGCCTTAGAGTCAACTCTACTTTGAACTCTATTTACAACAGACAACACAAATATAATGTCAAAATAAGACCATGAAACCTTGAATCTTAAGTTTATTTTGAGTTTAATGACTCCACAATGCTTTTAAAGCATAATCTTGGTAAATTATCGAATAAAAATCCAAAAAAGGTAATATTTCCTGATAATGCTTGCTGGGTCAAAAAACACAACCTGATTTAATTTATTCTGGTGGTACGCTCTTATCAGGAGGAGACCGATCACAGGTTACGACCCGCTATTTGATGTTACGTACTGAACTGAAAAGAACACTAAACCATGCGGTAGATCCTTGAGTAAATTTTAAAAGGTTTGTACAGTCGCAAGAATTTGCTTGCATGAAAAGTGGTGACATAATAATTTGTTTATGTCGCCCGAAAATTTTAAAATTTTTGGCATCTTAAATGTGAGCAATGGGAAAGCTTGGCTACTAAAGAAAATCCCAACCGACAGCATAGGGCCTATTTAAAAAATTCTACGATCAGACAAAACGACTAAACAGGACACTGGGCAGTACGATATCAAGCATTTAGGAACATGATAGTTGACATACCCATTACCAATATTGAAATTAATCAACCGATCAAGGTCTTTCTGAAATTAGAAAGAATTTGAAGAATAGGAGAGAAGAAGCTGTGGGCATTACTGAACGTAGCATAATAATAAATCCCTATCCTTCCCTATGAAATATGCATAAGATAAAAGTAAGTAATGCTGGATAAAGGAAAGTACTAAAAGCTGCAAGTTTTACTAATTTGTGCATTTATTTTAGATCAAGCGAAATTTTAACATCCGTCGCTTATCAAACAGCTCGAAAGTAATCAAGGGTACATAATTTGAATCTGAAACAAGTTTACAGTACGCCATATTAAAGGCAGATAATCAACTGGTGATAAACGTTGCCGAACAAAGTCTAATCATGAATCTGTCAAACCATGGATACAATCATAGTCAGACCAGCCCAAAAACTTGTAACATCTAACATCTCTCTCCTCGATTGTCCAGCTTTCGTGATTCATCAGCCCCAAAATTATTAAACGATTGAGTCCGTTAACGGTTCTTACAGCCTGTACTTCCTTTTGAACTTCTAGAATACTAATTATTGTTCCCAAAGTCATGTTTCAGAATCATGCTGGAATCCAAGTTGGATTCAGCACTGTGGCTAATGTGAGTTCACTAAACCGTTTTTCCACACTCTAAGCACGTACTAGACTTGTACCTACCTTACTGATATTGTGTTTCAGATTGTATTGGAAGATGACGAGCCAGGTTTAAGATTTTTTTAGTGCTACAATCTCCGGATGAACAACATCTTACGAGATATGATGAACGCTTTTCTTTATATGTAGCGTGTACTATATAAAAGTTTACCAAAGAACCGTTATATTTTCAAAACTTGATTTTCACAGGATATTTGATTTTGCAAGCTCTTCTTAAGCATTGCCAATTCGTATGTATGTTGTATACTAAAGTCAATATGAGCAAATAAATTGCACGAACAAATTACGCTAGTTTGTGATGACCTCTCCAGAGAACCCCATTTCCCATATGCAGTAGACCAGGTCTGCAAACAGGTTGAAAATCAAAGTTCCGTAATCATGTATATCGGATATCTGTTTGAATTAAGTCAAGCTACTTCTTGGAGCATCTGTGGAACTGATGATATCTATATGTTAGATCACCCTTAATTAAGAAATTTTGCAGATAAGTATGAAAAATCTCGTCAAATCAGAAAGATCGGCCTAATTGTTTTTTTGTCACTCTCATTTTCTTTTTCAAGTTTTGTAACTAGCGATTCTTTCTTTTTGTTTCTTTTTAACTTGTCTCAAATTCTGGGGTCTATAGCATACAGTACAACAAGACATAGCACGGCTGAATATTACTACTTCGTATGAAGTGACCAGTGTCACGATGTGGAACTTTCATTTTTACAAATCCCCATTGCATGATCACTTTACAGATTCACATTACTACGTTTCGTTCTTTTTTAGCACATACTAGAAATATTATAAGCAATCATTTGGTGAAAACAATCATTACTGCTTGAGATTACCGTTTAGTTGTCACTGTTTTGTTGATCTCTTCGTAAATCAAAAAACAGAAGCTTTTCATGTCAATATCAAAGCACCGCTCACTTGGCAAGTGTGCAATACTTGATTTGATCTCCATTATGACTAAGCAATTATGTAATTTCCTCGGATATGCCGCTTTACTATATGGTGGTGTCTGATTTTGATTTTATAAAATGAATCTTCTCTGAAACTACTCTCATATCTATCCAATAGTCCTTCAGCTTTGAAACCGACGGAATAGCAGCCGGTACAACGAAGCTTTTCCATTTAGGCTTCATCTTGTGCTATTTACCAGCTTATTGACCGTAGTATTCATCTGAAAGGTATTAGAACTACAACAACTGCATTCTACAAACAGAAAGGCACTTCAGTAATGCTATTTTACAAACATATCTATTGATATATAATTTATTAGTTATAAGTTTGTTTGGTTTAAGCCTTAACAGTTTTCTTCTTCTTTAAAGTTGGTTTAATAATTTTATCATTTTTGGATGCAGTGGTTAATTTTGGAGCTGATTTAATTTTGTTATCTTTAGCAGACTTTTTAGTTAATTTGATGGATTTTTTAATCTTTGATTGTAATAAGTTTGGAATTTCTGATGGATCAGCTAATTCTATCAAACCTCTTTCATATGAAGTTAATTTAACATTTTCTGGAACACCTTCAATGTTAACTGGTTCTATGGTTTTAATTTCAGTTTCAGCAGATTTAGTTTCTTCAACGTCTTCATTTGTATAGACTGTGTCCAACTCGTACAGAGGTAACGATGGTGATTGATTAGTCTTGATAAAGATAGCTCTTAAATCTTCTTCATTGCTGAAATGATTAATGACTTGTTGAACGGTGGATTGGGTCAAGTTATTTATATCACCTAAATCAATTGATAGAGTGTTACTTCTTGGAATTATATAAACGATTGAATTTAAAACTGATTTAACTTTGTTGATGGTTGATTCAATTGAGAAAGAATCGTGACCAATTTTAATTGGAATTGGAATTTTCTTTGATTCATAAAAAGTTTTACCTAACAATTTTGGTAAAGATGTTATTAAAGCGTCATCTGATAGGAAATAATCAAATTTTGATAATAGTTCTCTCTTTTTCTCATACTGTTTATAAGTTGTTTTCAATTCATTACCTGGAATTATTTCATCGATTATACTGTTTAAATCGGATTCTTCAATTTTTTCAAGTAATTCTTTATCGATTAAATTATCTCTAACAAATAGGGCAATTTTTGGTCTTGATTCAACTTCTAATGTTTCTTCAATTTTGATTAATTTTGGTTTAAAATTCTTTTTCGAAGTAAATAAAGATTTTTTGTTAAAACTGATTTGAACATCGTTTATTAGTTCATTTTCAAATAATTGTGATTTATTATCCTCAGATTCTAAACTTTTTTTAACAAATTTTTTCAATTCATTTAAAGCTTTTGTAATTTTCTTATCTTGTACCAATGATTTAGAATCACTCTTTTTAGAAATTTTGTTTGTTTGAATTTTAGTTGCTAAAGCAGTTGCATCAACATCTTCAAATTCAGCAGCTTTAACGATTTTCCCCTTTGGTTTCTTAGACTGTTGGTTTGGCTTTGATTTGACAATCTTGGAAACTCTACCCTTAGCAGCAACTTGTTTGGCCATTTCTATTCGGTGTAGTATGTATCTATTTTATAAACGATTAAATTTAATAGATAAAGCACATAAAAGGAAGCTCATCGCATCTGAATCAAAATTTAATTTACAAAAGAATCAAAAATAAATTTTTCCATTGATGTTGCGCAATGCAAATTTTTATCTATTTTACTTTTTTAAAAAGTAGAAAAATCTGAAGCAAAAAAAAAATAAAGTCAGCTGATCGGTCATGTGACTAAATCTTGAAAAAAAATATCAGGCCGGGTAAGTCTCTCTTGCCTTTTTTGGAATCTCTCTTCTATATCGAATTTAGTATCATTAAAACATCACATACAAGAAATACAAGTATTCAATAGTAACAATAAAGGATAGTATTGGTGATCTTTGTTTGTATCAATACAAGAAATGGTATGTTAACATATACGTTATCGGTTCTTCAGATTGTTTACTAACAGCTGATTTTGAAATTAGGGTAGAAAGAAATCATCAAGAAAACCAACAAAGAAAGTTGTTCAAAAGCTAGATACATCATTTAATTGTCTTTTTTGTAATCATGAAAGTTCAATTATTTGTACGTTAGATAAGAAGAATAACTTGGGTACATTATATTGCAAGATTTGTGGGCAAAACTTCCAAACAACGATAAATTCTTTAAGTAAACCTGTTGATGTTTATACCGATTGGTATGATGCTACAGAGGAGGTTAATAATGGTGAAGGTGGTGATGTAGGTGGTGAGGGTGAAGGTGGTGAAGCTTACGATGAAGGAGAAGAGAGACGTAAGGATGATAAGTTCATAGAAGACGATGAAGATGAAGATGACAATGAATATAGTGATTCATAGCTGTGAAAAGTATAGCTTGATGTAATGTATATTAGCTTTAATCAAAAGCCTGTAATTGATGGACATTGAGATATATATTTATAAGAGTAAATCTACAAAGATGTATTTTCAATGCACGTAAGGAAAAAATTAGAATCATTCTAAATAAATATATAAATTTTTGATTAACGCCCTCTTCTATTCTACTGTAAAAGACTCATGATGAAAGTCAATTACAAGAACCTTTGAGCTTTGAAGAGATGACTTTGTTTAATAACCTCTCCTTTCTCTTTAATTTTTTTTTTGTCTTTTTTTTTGTTATATGTTTTGTTATCTTTTCTTTTATTGTATGGATATGTTTGTGTATGTTCTATTTGCCAGTTTTCGATAATTGTCAAGAGAGACACTATTGGAACTCAGACATTCTCTTAAAAGACAACTCAACAAACGAATGTTAAATATTGATTTCAATTGTGATGCTCAACGTTGATCAATTCTGGGAATAAATCTTCCTTTAATGTAATACCTAATTCTTGTCTTAGTGGGGCTAATTCAGCCAAGTAAGCATTGTACTGTTCAGCGTTTTCAACTTTATATTTTAAACCTTCAAAGACTCTAACGGCAGTTGCATAATCGTTAACTCTTCTAGCAGCTTTTAAAGCTTGTTCGATGACAGTTGGTGATGGAACTAAATCATATGAAAATGCATTGTTCAAAATACGTTGGACTTCAAATAGATCATAAGCTTGTTCGAATTCTTTTTCAAATCTTGCTGTGAATTCTTCAAAAGTTTCCTCATGGTGATCTGAATATTTTCTAATTGAGGTAAATCTTGTTGGCATCATTCTTAATGAATTGATTGAAGTACTTTGGTTGACCATAGAGATGGTTGATTGTCTAATGACTGGAGTTCTTAAAGCGGCCCTGAACATTGTGTATATAGTTGTATGTGGTTGTAGTGGATGTGTGATGCGGTTGTGTCTTTGTGGTTGTGTATGTTTATGTGTGTTCTAATCCTTCTCTACTTGTTTAGATAGGAATATATATATCAATCGATCTAACAATACTATTCCCTTAAAGATATGAATTTTGGGCTTTGACAAATTATAAATGGATGAAATTTAAACTTTCCTTTTACTGAACTATTGAAATTAGAGATAAGATAAATTCATATACAAACAATTCAATTCGCCTTCTTTGAAAAGTCATTTGATTTTTTTTTTTAATTTTTTTTCCTATGATACTTTTTTTTTCTCTTCTCTTTTTTCAACAAAAAAACCATACTTTTAGTACTGTATTTTTTCTCTTCTTTTGGCCTGATTTTTTTCTTAGATAATTTTTTTTTCTTGATTATTGGTTTGAAAAACTCAATTTTTATTGGTTGAATTTAATTCCGAGGGGGGAAAAGTCCCCAAGATATTTGCTGGACCTTTGAAATCTAAAACATGACCGGATTTTGGAACTACGTATCGTATCTAAAGAAAAAAACATCACCATACACGTGATTAGGATAACCAGAAGCATAGTACGACATTGTTAAAGACTTAATCTATGAATGTTTGTATTATAAATGACCTAGATATAATAGGTGAATAAATAAATTGATGAATAAATAAATAGTTTAATAAATAAACCCCAAATCGACTCAAATGGGCAATGAATGGGTAATAAATAGGTAATAAATAGGTAATAAATAGGTAATAAATAGGTAATAAATGGTAATAAATAAATATTATGGTGTCATTAATCGTTAGGATCTTAGGATTCGTTCAATCTCATCACGTTCTACTCCAAACTTTTCACATAGATCGATACACCACTTTAACCTCTCTGTAGGTATCAATTGATTTGAATAGGTACGTTCTTTAAGTTTAATCGTTACATGTTCCAACATAACTTTTGCCAATGTTTGTTTATCAGCATTAGAACTTGTCATGGAGATTTTTAAACTTTTTTTGAATTTTGAATCGAATGAAAGTTGATCTGAGTGTTTTAGAGCTTTTAAGAACTTTAATCTTTCTTGCTCATTTGCACTTTCCATTGAAAAATCATGATGTTTATCTGTGAGTATATATGAATCGTTTAATAACAATTGTGATTTTTTACATGGTATTGATTGTAATAGTTTTTCCACTTTTTCGTATTCCATTTTGGAAATAAAGTTTTTAGTGATAATGGTATGTAGCTTTTGAAATTTGATAGGCTGTTCTGTCATTTGTAAAGAATTTAATATTTGAATCATCTCATCCATTGTATAGTTATCAATTATATAGTTTGAATAATCAACTTCACGACTCTTGAAAACACCTCTTTGTAATAAAGATATTTGTAAAGGAATTGATTTTTCTAATGGTAATGAATCCAATAGACTCAAATATTCATCCATTGAAATTCCATCAATATCTTTAAACAGATTTATTAACTTTTGCGATGAAAAATTTCTCAAGAGTGGATATAGACTCTTTAAAATCTTATCTGTCAATTGATAACCTCTTATCAATGTTTTGATTAGTTTATATTTCAAATGTTTTGACATCATTCTATCATGGGTAATTCTTATTAGTGCTGTACTTAGTAATATATTCTGTTGAGATTCATTTAATCTAGACATTATTTGATGATAAATCTCGGAATCTTTGGATATCAATACAATTGTAGTTAAATTGTTCAACTCAAATAGATGCACCGAATCTATGTTATCTTGCAAAAACTTTATAGCTATTGAGATCTTCCTTATTTTGATACATTTTTCCAAATATGCATTTTTCAAAACGTTTATCATTCTGGAATTTTTCAATCTTTGGAAAGTTTCAATGTAAAACTCATGGTTCTTAGATAAGGATTTCCATGACTTGATATCCCAATTGTTTAAATTCAAATTATCTTTAAATTCCATCAATTGCAAAATTTTATCCTCGAAAATTGGTATAGTGGATTCCGATAGATGTGGTTTAGCAACATCTATAATCTTGTGTAAAATTCCATCAACTTGATCTAACTTACATAGGTATAGATGCTCAAATGCTAATTCCACTTGATTTGATTCGAGCAGGCTCTGTACAATGCTTAGATTAACCCAGTGGAATTTTGTTTGCCAATATTGTCTTGGTAATTTCAACACGTTCCCAGAGTTTTCAACAACTATTTCAAGTCTCAAGGTTTGTAATAATTCTAAATATGAATTAATTGGGAAATTTCGCTCAATTGATCTTTGCTTTAAGAAATCCTTTTGGAATAAGCTTGTATATATGTTATGAAATTTATTTATATCTGTATCATTTAATATGAATATATTCTTCATTATTTCTAGAAGACCCAGTGTTGTGTTATGCTGAGATTGTAAAGTTTCAAGCATGATTAGATTTAAGCTTGGAATCAGTTTCAACTTGCTATTTTTCTTATCGTTGTTCTCATAAATAGCTTGATATATATCTGCAACTTTCTTCATTGAACCTTGAAGTAAATAAAATCGTACCAATTTTTCAATAAGTCTATCTGAAAGGAGATCATGTTTGTATAAATCTGAAAGATTTGAAACTTTGAATTGAACTTTTAAAAAATTATCTATAAAAGTTGCTTCAATTCTCTCTGGTGATTTAAAGTTCAATAGTTCCATTAGTTTTAAATGAGGATCACTATAGCTATCCAATTGAACAGAAAGAGATTTTGGCAATGGTTTATTTGTCGTGATTATTGAAGATGTATCACCTTGAGTCTTTTTAACCTTTAGAAACTTTTCAGGGTGTTTGAAAGCTTGAGGAACAACAACTTGTAATAGTTGACCACTCTCACTTCCAATCTTACTATCACCCCTACTTTCATCTAGTTGTTGTTGCATCATAACTATTGGATGTGTCAAATTGTAAGGTTCAATGGCTAAAGTTGATGCTGATGATAAAAGTAGTTTCTTTGTATCGTATAACCGTCTTTTATCAACCACTCTTCTATTAAGCCTACGGCTAAATCCACCACCGGAAAGCATAGCACCAGTACTGCCTATTCTCCTCAACATATCCTCATCCAACGCCTTAATATCTAATGAATTAGCCAATCGTTGAAGAATATGCCAATAATTTGCCTATAAAACAGTATCAATGAACTGAATCAAAGACCACACACGAATTGATTGAAATGCATTCAAAAAGGGATAAAGAGTCAAGAAAAATGTCTTCTTTCTGTCTGCTGACTCAGCAATATGCATTTCTTGGTGGGGTAAACACAATGGGCTCAGAACCATACCACAAACGGCTTTCTCTTAATTTTAAAAACAATAATCAACGGGCTATTTAAAAGATTTTTGATTTACTCCTCATCTAAAGTTAGTTGTAGCTAGAAAATCAGATCAAAATTACCCTTTGATCATCATTAATTAGACGCTGTTAGAGATTTTGATAGTTGCTTTATGTTGAATGAGGTTAAAAACAATAGTTTCGGATGAGAATTGGGATAAATAAAAACATATTCAAGAAAATATTATCTCCAAGGTTATCTACATAAACCATTCACTGTTTAAAACTAATGATTATACAATGTCTAATGATAATATTGAGCGAACGTTTTCTTATCAACCGGATGAGGTTGATATAGAAGCTATTTCAAGATGCTCGTCAAATAATCTTTCACCTGTGGAGACAGATAAATTTGAAGTTAAATTTAATGATCACAAGAGTAATCAAGGAGACGTTAAAGACAATGATGACAAGGAAAACATAAATAGATCAATGTCATTCATAAGGAAATGGTGGATAACGTTGATCTTATCACTTACTTCAGTCTGTATAACTATGCTTTCATCAGCTTGGACAATGGCTGCAAATAAAATTATGATTCATTTTAATGTATCAAGAGAGGTAAATGTATTGGGTATATCTCTATATGTTTGGGGGTTGGGGTTAGGTCCAATTTTCCTAAGTCCAATATCTGAATTTTATGGTAGAAAGCTAACATATATATTTGGACTTTCATTTTGTTCAATATTTGAAGTGCTAACAGCTTTTTCAAATAACTATGGTGCTTTATTATTTGGTAGATTTATGTCAGGATTCTTTGGTAGTGCATTTTTATCAGTTGCTGGTGGTACTATTACTGATATCTTTGAAAAAAATGAAATTGGTGTACCAATGTGTGTATTCAGTTTAGCTCCATTCATGGGTCCTGCTTTAGGTCCTGTTGTTAGTGCTTTCATTAATGATCATTTACCTTGGAGATGGACTTTTTACGTTCTTTTAATGTTTAGCGGCGCTATGTTGCTATTAATTATACTATTTGTACCTGAGACTTATGTTCCTGTCTTATTAGTTTATAAGGCTAGAAGGAAAAGAGTTGAAACTTTAGATGATAGATTTTTTGCTCCATTAGAACACCTTAGAAATGAACAATCTATAATTAAAACTTCATTGTTATCTTCGAAAAGACCATTTTTATTATTATACAAGGATAGAATGATTGCAGTTCTGTGCTTTTATACCGGTTTAACTTTAGCTATAGTTTATCTATTCTTTGTTGCCTTCCCTTATATATTTAGTACAGTCTTTGGGTTTAATAACATTGGACAAGGTTTATCACTTTTAGGTATGTTAGTTGGTATGATTATTGGTGGTTGTTCATCGCAATATTTCCAATCGTTGTATAATAAAAAATCTTTAGAGTCTGGGAACCCTAAACCAGAATATAGATTATATCCATTAATGGTTGGTGCTTTCATTGGACCTATTGGATTGTTTATATTTGCATGGGTATCTTTTACAAAATTACATTGGATCGGTGCCTTGATTGGAACTTCAATCTTTGGACTAGGGGTGTCATTAATCTTTCAAGGGATATTCGGTTATACAGCTGATGCTTATAGACTATATTCTGCAAGTGCAATGGCTTGTAATAGTTTAATTAGAAGTTATATGGCTGGAGTCTTCCCATTGTTTGGATTACAAATGTATGAGAAATGTGGTCCGAATTGGGGCTCAAGTATATTAGCGTTTAGTATGGTATTGATGATACCTTTCCCATTTCTATTCTTCAAAATTGGAGAAAGGCTAAGAGCAAAGAGTCCATTTACCTGGAGTATGGATTAACCATGAGCATTAACATTAGCATTAGCATTTGCAGTATCATTATCTGCATGTGTAATACATAGCATCTTATTTAGCATGTGTAGATTGAGTAAGCATTTGGTTCACCAAGGCAATCATGGAAACCCTTGAATAGATAGTTAGATGTTTGTAGTGTTCATTGTTATTGGTTGTCCTAGTAACATTTACAAAAGAAAAAATCATAAATTTTGACGCGAACAAAAATAAATAAGTCAAAAATAATGTAAACAATAACTATTTGTAATGAATCAAAAACAAGCTTCTAGTTTCAGGGATTTAAAAAAGAGGCCAGTGGAAGGGCCTCATCAAATAATGTTCAAAAGCTTTAGCGAATCCAACAAATCTGACTTGCAAAAAAGTCGATTGGTTAAAAACCCATTCGAAAGGAAATCAACCGTTAAGCGCCAACAATCATCTCTATCTTCATCATCTTCATCTCAACAGAAGCAATCAACCATCAATTTTTTTTCAAATAACAGATCCAGTTCAAGTCTTGGATTAGCTAGTATAGAAAAGAACAAGACTAAAGAGCCTTTACAAGTTAAAGAGTCATCAGACTTGAATATAGACTTAAATCCTATTGAATTAAATTCTTTTAAATTACAAAGAAGCCAAAGTTCTATATCCAAATTGTCCAAATCCAAATTTGAAGATGATGATCAAATTGCAGATGATGATATTATAGAGATAAAATCTCAACCTGTGAATTTGAAGAACTCTAAACCTTTAGGAAGCCTTATAAAAGAAAGTACTCAGAAACAGCCACCGCTTATTGAAGTAAAGTATGATATTTTACAATCAAAAGCACACCAAAGTGTAAGGTCTAATAATCATCCAACATTGTCATCCTCATTACCATTGTCTTCTAGTTCCGATCTTTCAATTGCTAAGAACTCAGCAGTTTTTAGACCTACTGTAACACTTGGGAATGGTAAGTCATCTTCAAATAAAACTAGTCAAACGACTTTGAATTTTGGTGGCAGACAACTAGCTCCTAAGAAGAGAATTAATCCTTGGGAATCAGCTCCACTATTGACTAAAAATATCAAAAATCCAAGATTAAACAAAGATCAATCTAAATCATCATCTATTTCATCATCAAGTATACTTGCCAATAATATCAAAGGTTTAAGTGATGAACAGAAGATCGTTCTTGAGTTAGTTCTTCAAGAGAAGAAAAGCGTCTTTTACACGGGTAGTGCCGGTACTGGTAAATCTTATCTATTAAAACAATTAGTTCATGGATTAATTCAAAGACATGGTGTCAATGCAGTTGCAATAACTGCATCAACAGGATTAGCTGCTGTAAATATCGGAGGTGTTACGATTAATAAATTTTCAGGTATTGGTATTGGTAAGATGTCTACCGGTGAGATTGTTAGAAGGGTTAAAAATGCAGAGATTAAAGAAAGATGGAAAAGAACAAAAGTTTTAGTCATTGATGAAATTTCTATGCTTGATGGACATTTCTTAGAAAAATTAGATTTAGTTGCAAGACATACAAAGGGAATTGAAAAACCATTTGGTGGAATTCAATTAGTTTTAACAGGTGATTTTTTCCAATTACCACCAGTTGATACAGCAAGAGGTAAAGAAGAAAGACCAATTTTTTGTTTTGAATCAAAAATTTGGAAATCATGTATTGATAAAACAATTTTATTAAAACAAGTTTTCAGACAAGTTGATTTAAAATTTGTTAAACTATTAAACTGTTTAAGAAATGCAGAAGTTGATGAAGAATCTTCAAATGAATTTAAACAACTTTCTCGCTCAGTTGAATATGATGATAATATTCTACCAACTGAATTATTTGCAACAAGGTATGAAGTTGAAAATTCAAACAAAAGAAGATTAGCATCATTACCTGGATCTGAAGTTAAATTTGAATCAAGGGATTTTGCTTCAAAGGAGTCACAATATTTATTAGATGGTACAATGGCTGCAAAAACTTTAATTTTGAAAATTGGAGCTCAAGTTATGATGTTAAAAAACAGAGATGAAACTTTAGTTAATGGATCAGTTGGAGTGGTAATTGGATTTATATCACAACCGATATACAACGAATTAAAAGTACTATTACAAGGTTTTAATAGTAAAGAGACTCAAAGATTATTGAATTTATTTAGTCAATGTTATCAAACAAGGCCTAATGTCCCAAATGAACTCCAAAATGGTGCATTTGGAGTAATGACACCAACAGAGATATCAACAATTGTGGCAAAAATATCAGTTGATCCATCAGTAATCTTACCAATTGTCAAATTCACTACAGCATTGGGATCAAGAGTTGAATGTATTGATACAGCACAATTCGTTGTAAGTGATCCATCCAAAACAGGTGAAGAAACATATAGAGAGCAAATCCCATTGTTATTATCATGGGCACTGTCAATACATAAATCACAAGGACAAACTATTGATAGGGTTAAAGTTGATCTAACTAAGGTATTCGAAGCAGGACAAGTCTATGTGGCATTATCAAGAGCTGTAAGCAAAGAACGATTACAAGTGGTTAACTTTAAAAAGGAAAGAATTAGAACGAATGATAAGGTTAAACAGTTTTATAAAACTTTAGAGCAAGTTTGAGTATTTACACGAGTATACAGCATAATTATTAGAATATTTATATTTATCTTTGGATGTAATTAACAGTTGTTATGCCTAATTGGAAAAAAAAAAGGTTGAGATTTAAACTATACGACATTTTGGAATTTTGACAGGTTTTTTTTCCTACAATTGATCACTGTCTTTATTTCCATCTAATTTCAGTCATTATTAGTCATGCGAATAACTATCTCTTTCAAACTAAAGAAAAAAGAACATTGTTTGAACATTTTTTGATATAACTTTGCACAATCAATAATAAAATTAAATATTTAAGGTGTTTTTCCACAAATTTAATCCTCAGTAACCAAAATAATTGTTAAAAAAAAAAAAAAACACAAAAAATGAAATTTGAAACTTTGTTGGAAAGAAAAGCACAAAAATCCGATTACAAAAATAGATGATAAAATTTCTTTAAATTTTAAGTAAGAAGACATAAAAAAGCTAAAAATTGATGCCTTTCAAATTTCGATATCAAATCAAAACTTTTTTTCCTTTTAAAAACCTTTTTTGATATATATTTTATAGTAATTTTTAATTCTAATAAGTTTAAATTCAATTCCGTCGAAAAAACTGAGTGTCAATTGATAGTTCATAGATTCAAGGTCATATCTAAAGAGATCGGAAACTAATCTTTCACTTATCGGAATACGACAACTTTTTAAAAGACCCACTCATTTCATTTCATTTCAATACAGTTTATTCAAGTTGTGTTGATTAATCCGAATATCTATTAAAACTCCCAAGTTTTCAAAGATATCTATTCATATTCATACATTCGATTCATAAACAGGGAGAGAGAGAGAGAGAGAGAGAGAGATAGAGAGAGAGAGAGAGATAGACAAATATAGAACTATGACAGAACCAGAACGTCAAACATTTAACGTGTTTCATCAAGAATTCACAATTGATAAAAGATTCGAAGTTACCAAAGAACTAGGACATGGTGCTTATGGTGTTGTTTGTTCAGCAAGATATTCAGAAACTCCTGATGTTAACGTTGCTATTAAAAAAGTTACCAATATATTTAGTAAAAAAATTTTGTGTAAAAGAGCATTAAGAGAATTAAAACTACTTAGACATTTTAGAGGTCATAAAAATATAACTTGTCTTTATGATTTAGATATTGCCAATAAAGAAAAATTTAACGAAGTTTATCTATACGAAGAACTTATGGAATGTGATATGCATCAAATCATTAGATCAGGCCAACCTTTAACTGACACCCATTATCAAAGCTTTATATATCAACTCTTGTGTGGATTAAAATATATACATAGTGCTGATGTACTACATAGAGATTTAAAACCAGGTAATTTATTAGTCAATGCAGATTGTGAGTTGAAAATTTGTGATTTTGGTTTAGCAAGAGGTTATTCATCAATACCTGAAAAAAATGCTGGATTTTTAACGGAATATGTTGCGACAAGATGGTATAGAGCTCCTGAAATCATGTTAAGTTTTAGAAGTTATACAAAAGCAATTGATGTTTGGTCTGTTGGTTGTATATTAGCTGAACTATTAGGAGGTAAACCAATCTTTAAAGGTAAAGATTACGTTGACCAGTTGAATCAAATTCTTTATATCATTGGAACACCACCTGAAGAAACTTTAACAAGAATTGGATCTCAAAGAGCTCAAGATTATGTTAGATCTTTACCATTTATGCCAAAAGTTCCTTTCAATAAACTTTATCCAAATGCAAATCCTGATGCTTTAGATCTATTGGATAGAATGTTATGCTTAGATCCAGTTAAGAGAATTACCGTTGAAGAAGCTTTAACTCATCCTTATTTAAAAGTTTGGCATGACCCAGCTGATGAACCAATTTGTACGTCAAAATTTGATTTTAAATTTGAAGAAGTTGATGATATGGAAACAATGAGAAGTATGGTTCTAGAGGAAGTTGCAAGTTTTAGAGAATTTGTAAGAAGACCAATCGAAGAACAACAGTTGGATTTGGTTAATCCTGAATCTCAACAGCAACAACAGCAGGAGCAGCAACAGCATGGTCACCAACAACAACAGCAAGAGCAGGAACAATTACGTCAACAACAACTACAAGAAATACAGTATCAACAGCAAGCACAACAACAACAACAACAACAACAATCATACGAACAACAACAGCACCAGCAGCAAAGATCCTATGAGCAACAGTACATTCCACAACCATCATCATATGAAAGCC
This sequence comes from Taiozyma peoriensis, assembly GCA_030574875.1. Taxonomy (NCBI): domain Eukaryota; kingdom Fungi; phylum Ascomycota; class Saccharomycetes; order Phaffomycetales; family Wickerhamomycetaceae; genus Taiozyma; species Taiozyma peoriensis. The sequence continues at coordinate 165,512 of JAJMFM010000005.1, forward strand.
CCGTGGGTCAATTGGGTATACCTCAAGGTGGTCAATTCACACAAGATCTGCCACCAAGACCTCAAGAGAACATCATTCAATACGGTGGTGATGGCAATGGTGGTATTGGTAGTGATCATACCACTACTCTAACAGGTTTAGAACAAGAATTGGAGTTTGGATTAGATGCTTATCAAAGAGTATAGATAGGCTTCCTCATTCCATTTTGGTCCATATTTATGTTTGTATTATGTGTTTATGTTTAATGTTTTCATGTTCATGATTTTATCCAAGTCTCTACTATGATTGAATTGATTTGAACGTGTAGCCACGTATGGAGACTTATTTCAGTATCTCTGCATTACTTTTACGATACCTTTAAAGGGTTTAGATGTACTATATAGCAAATGTTTTCAGCAGAACATAAAGTGAAGAGGATTCAAAAAGTTGTAACAAGGAAAACTGTCAATTTGAAGCTTGTTAATGAGGTACATACAGAAACTACAATCGGTGAAACAATAACAATATAACAATAACATTATAACAATAACATTATAACAATATAACAGTATACTAATAGTAGTAATAACAATAATAATGAAAACACAATTAAACCGATTTTCTAACAATACAAATTCAGTTTGTAGAAAGGATAAAACTTTAAAGACAAGGGAAAAAAAGATAAAAGGGTAAGAACTAGATTATGAGTTAAGAACTCAAAACAAAGATCCTTGGAATTTTTTAAACATAAAACAAGAAGGTGGAAAATTAATGTAGATCTAAAGACCACCTTGCTGTTTAACCAAACTAATATCAATATTACTCAAATTAGTCTCTTGCTTTGGAGGATTTTGTTGAGCATTTACAATTGCTTGATTTACAACATTTTGATTAGCCACATTTAAACCAGCTTGTTGTAAGTTATATTGAGCTTGATTAATTTGATTTTGTAGTTGTTGTTGCTGTTGTTGAGTGGCATGAGGATTTTGTGATGCCTGTTGTAATTGAGTAACGTATTGATTTGCTAAATTGATTGGAATACCATTAGCTTGTAGTAAGTTTGGAATATTTTGATCAAATACATCATCTTTATGCTGTTGAGGTTGAATTTGTTGTTGTGATTGTTGTGCTTGTGCCACAAGATCAATCTCTTCTTCACCATCTTGCTGTTGTTGCTGTTGATGTTGAAGATGATGTAAATGATGATTTTGAAGATGGTGTTGCTGTTGTTGATGTAAGAGTTGCTGTTGATCTTGTAAAGAATCATGTTGAGATAAAACTCCTCCATGAGATTTCGATTTTTCTTCTCTCTTCATCTTTCTTGTTTCATTATAAATATCCTCTCTATTAATAAGAATATCTTTAAATTTTGTTTTAAGTATCTTCTCAATAACTAAAGGTTTATTACCTTTTAAATATAATTCTCTAATTTGACGGTTAATTTCAGGATTTCTTCTTCTTAACATTGGGAAATTTTCATTTAAATTTAATTTATCATGGTTATGCTCATTACTTGTAATTCTTAAAGCCCATTTAATAACTTCATCATTATCATTTTTTTTACAATTTGCAACCATTGCAAATGGACAGTTAATCTTTCTTGTAGTTAATTTTCTTTTTCTTTCCTTATCATTAATATTTCTTTTATTTCTATAAGTACCACCTAATTCACATGTGAAATAGATAGCCTTTTCATTTGAATGAGATATAACTATACCAAATCCATTTTCTCTAGCGTATTGATGGATGTATGTGATCAATTCGTCTCTTGAAGTAAATTCTGATTGTGGGGCTGTAGGTTGAAAAGATTGAACTGGTTGATGTTGAAGTTGTTGAAGTTGTTGATGCTGAAGCTGTTGCTGTTGTTGTTGATCTTGAGATTGAACCAAACCAGCTTGAGGCAGATGTTGAACTAATTGCTGAGCAGCTTGATTGTACGCATTTTGCTGAACAGCGTTTAACAATTGATGGTTCACCTGTTGCTGTTGTTGCTGTTGGTTCAGCTGTTGTTGCTGTTGTTGCTGTTGTTGTTGTTGTTTTTGACGCTGTTGGTTGACTTGTTGTTGAACTTGCTGTTGAACTTGTTGTTGCACCTGTTGTTGATAAAATTGGTTTTGTTGTAATTGTTGATGAGCATATTGAACAGCGGCGGCTTGTTGTTGAGCTTGTTGTTGAGCTTGTGATTGAATAGCAGCATTAGCAGCAGCGGTATTAACAGAACTTTCATCATCTTGATCTTGTGTATTAATATTTTGAACAATACCAACTGCTTGTAAAGCATTAGCAGCAGCGGAAACAGCGCTTTGATGAGAAGGATCCAAACTCATTATTTCTAAAGTATTAAACAATAGCGATTGGTTATACCTATAGCAAGCGTAGTGGTAATAGAACCAAAAAAGAAAAAAAAGAAAACAAAGAGAAGCAAGATTAAAACCAATGAAACCAACTGATTATACAATTGATGTTTGATAGCTTAATGGTTTAATCTAATGAAAGTTTTAACCGTTATTTGATTGTTGATGGTGTCTAAAACTAGTTTGATGTTAGTTTTTGGTTAGAGACAACAACAGTTGTTGTGTTTGACACTTTCTTTGTTTGTTTTGGTTTAGGATTGAAAAAATCTGGTTATAAACACACACATAAAAAAAAAAAAAAGAGAGAGAAAGAGATTTGAGAAGAGCAAAAAAATTATAAGGGAAAAAAAAAAAAAAAAGCGAGAAATAAGAAATGTGCCGAATTTAACTGAGTGTTTTTTTTTTTGTTTTTTAAAAGGGGGCTAATTTTTTAATAAGCTTTTCTTTTTCCGTTTTTTGATTTACGCACGGCGACATATTTTGAGGGAGTTTTAAGTGGTGTTCTACAATAGGCGGATAATAAAACAAACATTTTCAGGAGAAGGACGTCATAAGCTAGGAAAATAGTGAGGAGAAGGAAAAATTATAAACATCAGAAAATGATCTTTTTCATAGTTTCAACAAGGGGTGTAAAATGTAAAAGTATTCCTTGGAGTTATGAGTGACTGAGATTTAGCTAAAGTAGAATATTCTTTCATGCTTTTTTTTTGAACTTTATGTAGTCTAGTAAAGCCTTAGCCAAAATGCTGTCTGAAAATGTCTAAGATTACATAATCCATTAGTAACAAATATGGAAAGGGAGATAAGAGGGTAACTGTCACCTTGAAAAGACATTTAGCCTAAATAAATAGATTTAAATGATTATGTTTTTCCGTGCAAGAATTATGTAATCTGCAAAGAGCACGCTATCTGTGTTTACATTTGGCATATCTTCTTAAACGGGAGACAGAGACATAACTAAAAGTGGAATAATATACTCTACTTCTAGAAATCTTGAAAGCAAATCTAATTTAAAACCATTGAAGCCAGTAAATTTTCTTTCTGATTTAAGATACCTGAGTGCTGGTTTTACGTTGGTTGCATTAAAACATTCATCAACAAGGAGGAGGGAATATAAATAGTATAGAGAGAAATCTTTGTACCGCAATAAAATAGTACAGATATTTGTACAAAATGACATTTTCTGAAGAGAAAGCTTTCATACGATCTAATGAGGCTCTAAACAATGATGAGGATTCATCCATTATTAAAGAAGACCCGGATATAGTGAACCGTACAAGGTCATTCAATTACTCATACGTTAAAGGTTTAGCCGTATCAGGAGTTGTCCTAACACTGTTGATATGGTCTTCAAGTTTACTTATCTTGGCCATTGCTCATTTACGCTCTGTTACTTTACAGAATAATGAAGCTAGATTTCTGGATACTTTATACAAGAAAAGTCATGTCACTACTACCAACAACATCGATGATAACTCTGATTACAATACTAATTCTAATCATACAGATAGAATTAGTTTTGACCAAATAAGAAATAGTTCATTCTCACCAAACTATAAATCTATCCAATGGTTTTCAGGTCCTGAATCTATCACTAACGATAAAGGTTTATATGCAACTCAAGATGATGACCTTTATCTCATCAAATCAATTGAAGATGAAAACTATCAAAAAATTTTATACAATGGTTCCATTTTCACTCATGATAACGGTTCAGAGTATAAAATTAACTCCTTCATTGCTAGTCCTAATTTAAAATATGCAATTGTTGAGACAAATCATACAAAGAATTGGAGACACTCTTCTTATGCCTATTATTGGATCTTAGATGTTGATTCTCAAGAATTAAATCTTATAAGTGAAGATAAATTATCAATTGCCATCTGGTCACCAACTTCTGATCACATCGCTACTGTCTTCCAAAATGACGTTTACGTATATGAACTAAAATCAAAATCCACAACGAGAGCTTCATATGATGGTGGGAAATATATTTTCAATGGTGTACCAGATTGGGTTTATGAAGAGGAAGTGTTTGGTGGTGATAGTGCATTATGGTGGTCTCCAAATGGTGAGCACGTTTCATTCTTAAGGGCCAATGAAACTGAAGTTCCTGAATTCCCACTAGTTTACTATGCTCAAGATGATAACTCATCATACCCATTAGTTAAAAATATTAAATATCCAAAAGCTGGATTTCCAAATCCTAAAGTTCAATTAGCTATCTTCACATTAAATTCAAATGAAACAGGTTATATCGAATATGATTATGATATCTTTACAGAAGTGTTATGGGTTGGTGATGATCAACTTTTGTTGAAGTCCTTGAATAGAGAAGCCGATCATTTGAAAGTTGTCTTGATAGATGCAACAACGTTCGACTATGAAATTGTTAGAGATGAAACAACAGTTGATAATTGGTTTGAGATTACACAAAAGACTAGATATATCCCAAAATCAGATAGTCGTCCTTCTGAAGGTTATATTGATACAATTTCAGTTGATGGTTATGATCATCTAGCATACTTTTCACCACCTAATAATTCCACTCCAAAAGTTTTAACTCAAGGTGATTGGGAAGTTGTTAATGCTCCAAGTGCATTTGATCAAGAAAAAAATCTAGTCTTTTTTTTTTCAACCAAAGTTTCATCCATTGAAAGACATTTATACTCAGTCAACTTATTAACTGGTGAGGAGAACAATTATACATCTGAAGGAATAGGAGGTTGGTATTCTGGTTCATTCTCTGCTGGTGCAAGATTTGTTGTATTAACGCATACTAGTCACTCAAAACCAGCTTCTCAATCAATTCTAGATTTATACACTAATAAGGTACAAATTTTAGAAACCAATGAAAGATTGGTTGAACTGTTGAAAGATTACAACTTACCAAAAAGAACATTTGGTGAAGTTGATATTGGTCATGCCACGGTAAACTACGTTGAACGTTTCCCACCAAATTTTGATCCTTCCAAGAGGTATCCATTGTTCTTTTTCATATATGGTGGTCCAGGAAGTCAACAGGTTACAAATACCTTTGAGTTAGGTTTTCTTCAAGTTGTTGCATCTCAATTGAATGCTATAGTTTTAACAGTCGATGGACGTGGAACCGGATTTAAAGGTTCCGAATTTAGATCTGTTGTTAGAGGGAAATTAGGATACTATGAAGCGATTGATCAAATAGCTGCTGCTAAGCATTGGAGTAAGAAGGATTACATAGATGAAGACAACATTGCAATCTTTGGCTGGAGTTATGGTGGTTATTTGACTTTAAAGACTTTAGAAGCTGATGCTGGTGAAACTTTTAGTTATGGATTATCAGTAGCACCAGTTACTGATTGGAAACTATATGATTCCATCTATACAGAAAGATACCAACTTACACCACAGAATAACGAAGAGGGCTATTTAACATCATCAGTTCATAATGTCACTCAAATAGGGAAAGTTAAAAGATTTTTACTGCTCCATGGCACTGGTGATGATAACGTACATTTTCAGAATTCATTGAAGTTTTTAGATAAATTGAATTTGAACAATGTAGAAAATTATGATGTTCATGTCTTCCCAGATTCAGATCATGCCATCAGGTATCATGAAGCCAATGTTATTGTTTATGATAAACTGTTCAACTGGTTGAAAAAGGCATTCAATGGAGACTTTTTAAAATGAAAAAGTACTAAAGTACATTGATAAATATATCAACAAGGTATATAGTAATATATACATTTATAAAATAGATCACTAGCATCCAATCCAATTCTTTTGTGTATCATGTTGATGATTGTAGTAATTAACTAAGCCTGTTAATATAAGGAATGACTTCCGGGAGAAACTAAGTCGGAACTTTCTACGTCTATATTTCCAAAGGCAAAAAAGTTCAAGAAAGTCGCCATTAAAAATCACCAACAGAAAAAAACTGGAGCTTTTCCGATTCTAGTGAAGTTACTGGTTTACAAATTATATTTGAAGCCATTTAAAAACTTTTAAAAGTACATATTTCACCACCAATTGAGTTATCACTTTCCCCATAAAGTCTTTTACTCATCTGCTCTGCACTACATACTTGCCTGGTTGTCAATTGAAAGCAGAGAAAGAACAAGTATGTCTGAAAAGGATACTGGTGAAATCGCCACCAAAGATCAACAACAACAACAACAACCATCAAAGGAACAATCACCACAAGATCTTAAAACGAAGAAAAGTGATAAGGACAAGAATGAAGAGGAATTGACAGAGGAAGATGAAAAGCTAAAAAGTGATTTGGATTTATTGGCTGAAAGATTGAGCGAATCAGATGAAACACTATACTCTCATGCATTAGATCAATTGAAAGAGTTTATCGTTTCTTCAACTTCATCCATGACTGCCGTTCCAAAACCTTTGAAATTTCTACATCCACATTACAATTCACTAGTTGAATCTTTCGATAAATGGACCGATCAAGGTTTAAAATCTAAATTTGCTGATATCCTATCGGTCTTAAGTATGACGCACTCAGATAATGGCAAATTTGATGCATTGAAGTTTAGATTGAAGTCCGACGTTGATAACTATACCAGTTGGGGTCATGAATACGTTCGTCATTTAGCCCTAGAGATTGGTGAAGCCCTTTCTGAAAATTTGGAAGAAGAAGCTGAAGAAGGAGAGACTACTATTGAATCTACCAAATTTGATGAAGATGAAATCAAAAAGATTGTATTGACTATAGTTCCATTTTTCTTGAAGCATAATCAAGAAGCTGATGCTATAGATCTATTATTAGAAACTGATCACATTTCAGAACTGCCAAAATTTGTTGATAAAGCCATATATGGTAGAGTAGGTTTATATCTAGTTTCATGCGTTCCACTTTTACCACCGCCAGATGATTTAGAATTTTTACAAACAGCCTTTGCTATCTATCTTGAACACGGGGAATTGACGCAAGCTTTGTCTTTAGCTATAAGAATTGATAATGAAGAATTAATTCAATCAGTTTTTGATGCCACTTCAGACGAATCTGTGAAAAAACAACTAGCATTGATCTTATCCAAACAGAACTCTGCTTTTAAAAATGACGATGTTCAAGATTTGATAAATAATTCCAGGTTATCAGAAAAATTTTTATACACTGCTAAAGAGTTGAACTTGTTACAACCAAAGATTCCAGAAGATGTCTATAAATCACATTTGGAAAATTCACGTTCAGAATCAAGTACAATTGATTCTGCTAAACAAAATTTGGCTGCAAGTTTTGTTAACTCCTTTTTAAATTTGGGTTACGGTTCTGATAAACTTTTGACAGATGATGATAAATGGATCTATAAGACTAAAGGAGATGGTATGCTTTCTACAACTGCAAGTATAGGTTCAATTCATCAATGGGATATCGACGGTTTACAACATTTGGACAAGTACTTGTATTCATCTGAAGATGAAATTAAAGCGGGTGCCTTGTTGGGTATGGGTTTAATTGGTGCTGGTGTTCATGATGAAGTTGAACCAGTTCTATTGCTTTTACAAGATTACGTTACAAATTCAAACAAAAAATTAAGCACAGCAGCTATTTTAGGTCTTGCATTGTCATTCTCTGGTTCTCAAAATGAAGAGTTATTGAATTTGTTATTACCTTTGGTATCTGATTTAGAAGTTTCAATTGAAGTATCGGCATTATCAGCTTTGGCATTAGGTCATGCTTTCGTTGGTACTTGTAATGGAGAAATCACCTCTACTATATTGCAAACCTTATTAGAAAGAGACTTTGAACAATTGGAATCTAAATGGATCAAGTTCTTGGCACTTGGTTTAGGTTTATTATACATGGGTAAAGCTGAACAAGTTGATGATGTTTTAGAAACAATTCAAGCCATTGAACATCCAATTTCGAAGAGTTTAGAAGTTTTAACAAGAATCAGTGCTTATGCTGGTACTGGTAACGTTTTAGAAATTCAAGGATTGTTTGAAATTGTCACACCAACTGGACCTCCTACTGAAAAGGGGGAAACTGCAGAAGTTGAAGAAGAAGAAGCCGAATCTAAACCTGATGCGACTAAGAAGGATGCAGAAGGTGATGAAGAAATACAAGATCATACTACTGAAGCGGCTACTACAAGTTCTGAGGGTAAAGATGAAGCTGAAAAAATTGAAGCAGATGAAGAAGACGACGAAGAGGCTGAAGATGATGAAGATTCCAAAACGGAGAAAGACGATCATTCATTGGCCTATGCTGTGTTAGGTATTGCAGTGATTGCATTAGGTGAAGATATTGGTAAAGCTATGAGTTTGCGTCACTATGGTCATTTACTAGACTACGGTAGTGATTCAATTCGTCGTGCAGTTCCATTAGGTATTGGTTTGTTATCAACTTCGAATCCACAGGTTAACATAATTGAATCTCTATCTAGAATATCACATGACCAAGATATTGACGTTGCAATTAATGCAATTTTTGCAATGGGTTTGATTGGTACAGGTACCAATAATGCCAGATTAGCCCAACTTTTCAGACAACTGGCTAGTTATCATAGAGATTCAAATGCATTATTCACTACAAGAATCGCTCAAGGTCTCACGCATTTAGGGAAAGGAACACTAAGTTTAAACCCTTTCACAGCTGAAGGTAAAATATTATCAAAAGTTACATTAGCTTCATTATTAACCGTTGCCATTGGATTTTTAGAACCAAGTTTCATATTAGAGCATCATTACTTGTTATTCTTCTTAAACAGTGCAGCACGTCCTAGAGTATTGATAACAGTTGATGAAGATTTGAATGAATTACCAGTGACTGTTAGAGTTGGTAAGGCAGTTGATGTTGTTGGTCAAGCTGGTAATCCAAAGACTATTACTGGTTGGGTTACACAAACTACTCCAGTGTTATTAGGGTATGGTGAAAAGGCCGAATTGGAGGAAAACAGTGAATATATTGCATTATCATCCTTCTTGGATGGTATTGTGATTTTAAAGAAAAATCCAGATTACATAGAGTCAGAAAAGAGTACTTAGATGTATATATAATAAGACTAATATAATCACAACATTTAATTCGCACTCATATTTGTACATTCAAGCATCTTTGTATATTTTGTAAACCTACAAATTTTACTTTGTGTTGTGAATTGATTAATGTCAATTATAGGGATGGATTTGAAAACTTGTCTGTATAGCTTTATCCCTTTGTTTGTTTCAATCTATGAGTGAACCTTTGTGATGTGTAAGGTAGAAGTACCGGCGTGGATAACTTATTGGAAATCAACAGCCTTACCAGCCATTAGTAAACCAACAATCAAACCGAACAAACCTAAAACTGATCCAAAAATTTCTATAACCAAAATCTTAACGAATAAAGAAGAATCAGCAGCATCTGAAATAGCAGCAGTTGAACCTGTTATACCAACGGCGATACCACAGATCAAATTACTCAAACCCACGGTTAAACCAGCCCAGAATAATGAATAGCCAGTGTATAGATTACTCTTTGAATATAAAGTGTCAGCACTTGCTGATGATAGTTTTGATGAAAAGACAATGGCCATAATTAATCCATAAATGGCAACAACTTCACAAAAGATGATACTGATTAAATTTTTAGTAGTGATACGAGGAGCACGAACACCAGCACCAATTATTGATGAACCAGTAACGAAAATCCCCCATGCAGCACCAACAACACTAAGACCAATACAAGAAGCTATACCTAAATTAGCCCATAGATAAGGTGATGTAGTTTCTAAGAATTGACCAGGGTTGAAAGTTTCACCTTGGCCTGTGAATAAGATGTCTATCATTTGTGTTAGAAGTCAATTGACAAGATGTACAATATATATATTTATATATATATCTGATATGTTGATACTTACAACCACCGTAGACGGTTATGATAGTTGCCACGAAGTAATTGAAGACTGACTTCACCGAAGGCGGGGAGTAGGATAGCGTATCACTCATTATGTGTATGAGTGTGTATGTGTAGTATGACTTTGTGTCGTTTTCTGAGAATATTTGCAGCTCTTTGGACAAGTAATCTACTTGATAAATACCGTATAAGTCAACACATACTTTTTTTAATCTGATTCTCGAGTTTCAAAACCTTTCTCAGCTTTCGGCTGCTCAATGTGTTTTTCTTGAAAAGGGAGATATTTTAAGTATGAGATAATAAACCCGAAAGGGAATATTACCGAATTGGGATGTAATCATCATCATCATCATCATCATCATCAGCTTTTACAAGAGAAGATATAAAAATGTATCAAATAAAATGGGTATTTAAAGTACAAATGTGTATCTTTATACAAAGGTTTTATTCTAATTATAGTTTATTCTATCAGAGGTCAGTGACAACAGCACCATCATATGCTAAATCCAATACTTTCCAACGACATGTAATTTTCTCTTTAGCAAATCTTTGCAATATCTCATTTGCAATTTCTTCAAAATTTTCAGTAGCTAATGCCAGTATAGTTGGACCAGCACCTGATAGACATATACCTAATAAACCTGGATGAGTCTTTGGGGTGATTGAGGATAAAATTTCTGTTAAACCTGGAATTAAAGTCTTACGATAAGGTTGATGTACTCTATCTTGCATGGCAGGATATATTAGTTCAGGATCTGGTGGAGACCTTGTCAAGGCAGTTGTTAGTACTGCTAATCTTTGCAAGTTGAAGATCATATCTTTGGAAGTATAAGCAGAAGGTAACACTTCACGAGATTTTGCAGTTGAAACTTCAAAATCTGGTATGATTGCAATGCATTGTATTTCTTTGGACCAATTATATTTGATATGACGACCAATGTCATGAGGTGGGATTGGAGGTGGTAATCCAGTGTTATAACCACCAGCAGGTTCTGGTAATACTTCACTTAAGGGGATTTCTTTACGTTCAGTTTCAGCAGCACTTAAATCACGTAAATAAGAACCAACAAATCCACCCATCATAGCAGCTGTTATGTTATCAGGATGACGTTCAATCATTAGACAGTAATCAAGCATTCTTTGTTTCGAGAACCCCAATTTACCAATCTCATTCCCCAAGATAACACCAGCAACAACTGCTGCACCTGATGAACCTAAACCTCTACCTAATGGGATAGGATTTAAAACGTGAACTTTAGTACCAATTGGGAATTCTCTAATATCATTACAACGTAAAACATAAAGTGCAGTACGTGTGATCAAATTTTCATCTGACGCTAGTGGAACATCCTTAGCACCTTCGCTTGAAGAATCATAAGTGATCAAACAGTTGTTGGAATCCTTGTTACTCTCTTCAGCATGTTTGGAATCAACAGTGACTTCAAGTTCAAGGAAAAGACCTAAACCAATCCCAAGCACATCAAAACCAGGCCCGATATTTGCACTTGAAGCAGGAACCGAGATTTTGAAATGGCGCGTCATAATCAGTTAACCACACGAACGTGCCAATGAAAACAGTAGAATCAAATTTTGTTTGATAAAACACAAGTCCAAACTTGACCATTTGATGTGATTTTTTTTTTTTTTCTATTCCACCGAGAAGCAGCGAAAAAGCATCTCAATGATTCATCAAGAAAAATCTTGAAAAAAACACATTGTGAAGAAAAAGATCTAGCGAGTGTGGGTCGGTTTTCACAGTAGTTAATCCCATACTTAAGGGTCGTAATACCGGTAACCGTACTGGCTCATCTCTCTTGTATATTCTCTTTCTTTTTCGCTTTGGTTTTATAATGGATCCAGTACAAAATGAAACCACACACATTTATATACAATAGAGGAACTGTTTATGTGGTTTTAAAAAGCAGCTGATATATCCTCTTTTTCTTTGCCCGTTTCCCAATCTTTGTTTCTCGCATTCACTACACTTTAAGTATAGACCAACATATATATATATAACAGGCACATAAACACATAGATTATACATACAAAATGCTTTCAAGAAAGGTTTTGCAATCTGGATTGAGAGCAAATACGAAAAGACTCTTTAGCACTCTGCCAGTGCCTGAACCAGTGCAAGTTACCACTTTGCCTAATGGTATCAAAGTTGCTTCAAATTCTACTCCAGGCCATTTTTCAGCTGTTGGGATTTACGTTGATGCAGGTTCGAGATATGAAGATGATTCTTTAACAGGTGCAAGTCATTTAAGTGATAGATTAGCTTTCAAAGGTACAAAAAACTTTACCGGTCAAAAAATGCTGGAATCTTTGGAGTTATTAGGTGGTAGTTATCAGTGTATATCATCAAGAGAATCAATGATGTATCAAGCTTCAATTTTTAACAAAGATGCCGAAGAAATGTTTAGACTAATGTCTGAAACTGTTGCAGCTCCACTAATTACAGAGGAAGAGTTCAACGAACAAATATACACAGCAGCTTATGAAATTGATGAAATTACCCAAAGACCTGATTTGGTACTACCTGAATCTTTACACCAGGCTGCATATGGTGGTCAAACCTTAGGTCGTCCATTAGTATGTCCACAAGATCGTATTGGCACACTTGATAGAGATGTTATCCTCAAATATAGAAAGAAGTTTTATCAACCACAAGGTATAACAACAGCGTTTATTGGTGTTCCACATTCTAAAGCAGTTGAGTTAACTCAAACCTATTTAGGTCATTTGAAACAAGAAGTTACAAAAGCTTTACCTCAACCTGCTCAATATATTGGTGGTACACATTTAAGACCTTTTGTTGGAGCTTATCCACAAGATCTAGCTCATGTTCACGTAGCGTTTGAAGGTTTGCCATTTGATGATCCAGATATCTACGCCTTATCTGTATTACAGGTTCTATTAGGTGGTGGTGGTTCCTTCTCTGCTGGTGGACCTGGGAAAGGTATGTATTCAAGAGCATATTTGAAAGTTTTGAATCAATACTACTTTGTTGAAAGTTGTCAAACTTTTAATCATTCTTACACCGATTCTGGGTTGTTTGGTATGTCCATCTCAGGTCGTAAGGAATATGCTCATGTCTTAACACAAATCATTGCTGAACAATTGGCTCAAGTCATGGCCGCTAGGGAGGATAAAGGTGGATTGCAACCACAGGAAGTTGAAAGAGCCAAGAGACAACTACGCTCATCCTTATTGATGAATTTAGAATCTAAAATGGTTGAATTGGAAGATTTGGGTCGTCAAGTTCAAGTTCGTGGTAAAAAAGTTCCTATTAATAAAATTGTTGATGAAATTGAAAAACTACAAGTTGATGATATTAGACGTGTTGCTCAAAGGGTAATATTGGGTAATGTTCATAATCCAAATTCTAATAAAATCAACCCAAGTATTTCAACACTAGATAATCCAGGTCAATTTGAGGATGCTCAAGAAATACTAGCTCAAATCCCATCTATAGCAGGATTGTAATCATACCATCGTGTTTTGAGGCGTTTCCATAAGATTCAGCTACTTCTACAAGACTTTTACATGGTATATCAATGTATATAGAACAATTCAAATTTATTATACCACAACCTAAAAACTTTCCCTTAACACCTAAAATTACAATCTTTGATTATATTCTTTCTCTCTGTCGTTCCGACTAAATGAAAACATCACCCGTCGCCTTGGGTCTTCGTGTAATAACGTCAAACTTTTGCTTCCAATCATTCAACTCTTTCTCTAACTCCATCGTGTTCTCTTGCAAATGTCTGATCTCTCTTTCTGCCTTTTTGATGGTTAACTTAGAGTTTGAATCTGCATGCTGCCATTTATTAATAGCGTTGAACAACTCTGCAATCTTCATCTCATATTTAGATTTTTCATCGTCAAATTCAACAATTTGCCTTTGTTGTCTATCCACTTGATTCTTGAGCTCATCAACTGAACGTTCTAAACCCTTTTGAGTTTTAAAAACATGTAATTTTGCATCAGTTTCTTTTTGTAAACTTCTTTCAAGTTTGGATAAACGGTCTAACCAAATATCATCATTGTTAGAATTGGCCTTTTGTTCAAGATCAACAATTCTATTCTTTAAAGTCTCAGTGAATTTGCCCAAACTTTGATTCTCCTCCGTCAATATAACAACTTTTTGTTTCTCATCATCAATCAAAGCGTTCAATTTGTCCTGAAGTGAAGAAGATTTTCTTTGGTCAACCTTTAATATTTCAATTTCATCTTGGTACTTTTCTATTGCTGATTTTAAAGATTGTTCAGTATTTGAAGCCAGATCCCTTTCATTAGAGAATTTTTGGTATTCTGCGCTTAGATCTTTCATTTGAGTTTCTAACCTTTTTTTATCATTTTCTAAAGAATCTCGTTCTTTGATTAAAGAATCGACTGATTGATTTAAACTTCCTATTTGCTTCATTAACGACCTTAGTTTCACTTCTAAATCTTGCTGAGATGCTAAACTTCTTTCATTCTCTTCTTTCAACTCATTGCAACTTCTTAAATAATAAGTTTTTTCCTTGGTTAGTTGCTTAATCTCTTTATCGAGATGCTCTTTTAGGCGATCGTAATCAACCTCCAAGGAGCCCACAGTCTTACGAAGTTCTGTTTCATTTCTGAGTGACACGGCCAATTCATCATTCAACTTGCTAACTTTGTTGTTCAACTCTGCTTTCAAAGTGCTACTTGTTCTTTGTAAACGTTCGTGATAATGATTAATCTCTTCTCGCATCATGTGGTTACTTGAGACTGCTTTCGAAAGTTCTGCATCTTTGCTTTCAACAGTTTGTCTTAATTGACTGATAGTACTGTTCAACTTGATCACCACTAATTCAATTTTTTGTAATTCCTTTTTCAAAGCCTCAAGATTTGCATCTGATTCTTGTAATCGTTCTTGTGCAAACTTCTCACCATGTTTGGCATTTCTAATGACGGATTCAGCGGATTCAAGTTTACTGTAATATTCTTCAGCCCTGGCCTTGTAAAGTTTGACACTCTTGGACATGTTGATGTTCTTGTTTTCAACAGCCTCAAGTTTTAATTGTACTTTGGTTAATTCCTCACGAACCAGTTGGCTTGATAGTCCTTCAACATTCTTTGCTTTGTAGTTGTTTATAGAAGCCACAGCCTCGCTCAAGGAACGTTCCAGGCTTAAAATCTCAGATTTTGACTCACCTAACTCTAGACGGGTTTTGTTCAACTTTCGAGCTGTTTCGTGGTAAACTTCCAATAATTCTTCATGTTTTTCAGAGCCTCTCTCAGTCTGAACTGGGGATAGAGTGTTATAGTTATGAGCAACGTATTCTCTTTCAGGTAGCTTTCTTTCAAGTAGTCTCAATTTTGCTTGACTTTCCTCATATTTAGCCTTATAAGTATCAGTTTTTGAAATTGGGGCACCATATGTGTTTTTGTCTTGTAGTGTTCTTCTAGGAATGATATCAGGGTTAACCAGCGCTCTTGATGATGCTTTTCTCTCCAAATCTAGGTCTACCTTCAAAGATTGAATCTCTCTTTGTAGCCTTTGATTATCTAGAGCCATATGGTTTGAATCTTCATCTGCAAAGTCAGGGGTTTCTCCTTTATTCAAAGATTCTTTGATTTTATTCAGCTTGACTTTGAGTTGTTGCTTATCAAAAGTTTCAGATGCCAGTCTCGTATGCAGAAGTTTCATATCAGACTTCAGCCTTGTCTTGTCTATGGTCTCCTTTTTGAGCATAGCACTTTGTTCATTCAACTGCAGCTTCATGCTAGAATATTCTCTAATCAACAGCTCTTTGTCATCTCTAATTCTATCCAAGTCAGAATCTGGTTGAGAGTTCAAAGATCTAGTCCGGAACGTTCCTTGAGCATCTCTAACATCTTGAATTTTCTTGTCTTTTAGTAGATCATCATTTTCAGCTTTCAAATCTCTAAGTTTGTTTACAAGTGTCAACCCCTTTGATCTTTCAGTTAAAACTTCATCTTCTAGTTGTTTTATTTGAGCTTTTAAGCCTCCTATCTCAATATCATATTGTTGCTTGCCACGGTTAAATGTAACCTCATCGCTAATTTTTCTTTGAAGAAGTTCACGAGCTTCATTAGCTTCATGCTCCAGCTGCTTGTGCTTCGATCTCAAATCTTCAACTTCTTTTCGGGCAATTTCAAGGTCATTATTCACATTCATCTGTTCACGCTTTAGGGTATCTCTTTCTTTTTGTATCAATCTGATCTGGTCACTTTGTTTCTTCAACAGATCCTTCATGTGATCCAAGTCCATTTGTTTCTTTGTAGCAACAGATTCGAACTGTGAGGACGAATCTAGCAAAGCTTTCAGTCTCGAATTTAGATCTTTGTTTTGTTCGACAAGCTCTTTCACTTTCTTATTAGCATTGTTATTCATTTCGGCCACACTAGCTTCCAGTTGTTCGTCAGAGGATGTTAATTTCGTTTGAAGTTGACTAATTTGAGACTCCTTGATTTTTAGTACTGATTTCAACATTTTAAGCTCTTCTTCAATCTTCAAGGAACTCTCGTGAAATGAACGGTTTGAGTCCTCTGTTTTCTTCAGAGTTTGCTCCAACTTATCGATTCGACTAGTCAAAACCGTTTTCTCATTTTCAAGAACCTTTATCAGTTGATTTCCTTTTGTCACATCGGCCTCATAAAACTTCAATTTCTTATCAAGCTCCACCTTAGACTTTTTGAATTGGTCACACTCAGTTTGTAGAGTTTTAATCGAAGCTTTGGTGGTATCAAGTTGTTCTTGCAGTTTCTTCTCACGTTGAATAGACTCCTCCAGTACAATTTCATTCCTTTTCAGTGTTTCAGAATGTTTATCTGTGATCTCACCTTTCTCACTTTCAAGGTCCTCTAATTTCCTTTCGAGCTGTTTGATCTGTTCGCTAATTTGTTTAGTTTTCATAACTTGCTGTGATGATTCCAGTAGTGGTTTAAGGCTTGCATACAATGTGAACCAGTGGCTTTCATTAAGTTTCTTATATGTACCAAATGCTTTCATTAATACCTGCGAAGCTTGGATTTTGGCAAGTTTTTGATTAATTGATTTTCTCTTCATAACACCTCTCGCAATTGCTTTAAAAGCTGTCATAGTAGCTTTAATTTGGTGATCCCTTCTGAGTTCTAAGTCTGCCAAAATACCAGCTTTGAAGAAAACTTTAGTCGAGCCGACCTTGTAGGAGTCAGCGTTTAGTTTTAATGATGATAATATTAGATTTGAATTTGCTTTCATATTTGTGGTGAAATTGGAGTTTGGTGATAAAACTTTATATCGATCAAAGAATTCCTTGAAGAAAATCCTGTTAGGGAATCCTGAACGGACAATCCTTATACCTTCCAACACACCGTTACATTTTAACTGCTCTAGAACCAAACTTTTATCGAACATTTGTGGTTTCTTCTTATGGTTTGGAATAATACATCTCACGAAATGAGGATGTGTTTGAGATAGCAATGAAAGCAGATCATTCAATTGTTCTTTATGTTTATGTGTGACTGTTCTGAAAGATGAACCTCTCTTTGTGTTCTCATCGTTATACAGTGAGGCTATGAACTGGTTACTCGAAGAGGATAGCATCTCAACTATACTATCAGACAAAGGATCACGATTTTTTTCAATCCAACCTTCGATGGAGTATTCGACGTCCCCCGCATAATGTTTCAAAGTGAAATTATTTTTAAATTTGGAAGGTTTAAACTTTTCAGATTTTTGGTTACAGTATTTGTTTAGCTTCTCAAAAAAAGAACTATCTGATGATTTTGGGACGATACATTCTTCATCCAATACAGAAAAGATACCAATTGGTTGTTGCTTTTCAATTAGATCAATTGTCTGTTGAAGATCCTGGCCGAAATCGATAAATTTCCAATCTATATCTTCCTTCATATATTCAGTTTGTTCCAGTACAAACATGTGATGGTTGAAAAATTGTTGTAGTTTTTCGTTGGTATAATTGATACATAGCTGCTCAAATGAGTTTTGTTTAAATATTTCAAACCCTGCGATATCTAAAACACCAATAAAATTTTTGCTGGAAGAACTATGATCTAGATTGTTGTTTATGGAGTCAACCAAGAACTTGAAAATCTTTTCATATAATGATTTTGATAAAGCATCGATTGAGAATTTTGCCTGTCTTGCATTCTTTGTTTGTTTGACGAATTCTTTACCTGCTTTAACTTTTGGTCTAAGGACGGAGTCACTGAAAATGTTTGAAGCAACGCCTAAAAGTTCAGAAAGTTTATCAACTGACGATTTGAAGTTAGCTTGTTCAGATTTCAAGGAAGTGAACTCAATATTACCAAGATGTAAAATGATAGCTACTATCTTGAAAACCTCGTAGTACTTAGATTTCTCTATTCCAACGACGTCCAATGAGTTTTTCAGCTCCATGAAGTCCTTCCTATCATCTACACCTGGTATGCTGTGGTTCCCATTTTTCAAATATTCATAGCTATTAGGTGATCTGGTAAGTCCAAGGAGTTGAAGTTCTTTATCAGTCAGACCATTTAGCAGCTGATAGAAGACATGGTAATTTCTTTCTTGCTTAGACTGGTGTATTACTCTTGATTTTTCTAATAAATACCAATCAATATGAGCGCCTGAAATTTTTCCTTTGTTATCAAACTCTATTTTGATGAACTTCCCAAATCTGGATGAATTGTTGTTTCGTACTGTTTGCGAGTTCCCAAAGGCTTCTAAGATGGGATTTGCTTGTATAATTTGGTCTTCAAATGACGCTGTAGATTCCTTTTTTCTTGTCTGGGTAGATGTTATTGCTGCCAAGTATTGGATAATCTTTTTTGTGTTTTCTGTTTTACCAGCACCTGATTCACCAGTAACCAGAATTGACTGATCTCGCTTGTCCTTCAAAAGATTTTGATAAGCAACTTCAGTCTCAGCAAATATATGTGGTTTGGTATCAGCCTTTGGGACATTATGGTACATATTAACATAATTATCACTATATATAGGCAACCTATTGTAAGGATTTATCGCTACCAGGAAGAGACCTGAATATGTGTATATGAGGTCGTCCTTATACCTTACATCCAAGTTATGTAGGACTGATGGTTCGTTTAGAAAAGTCAATTCAGCTATATCATCAGCTTTATCAAACTTACTTGGATTAACCTCACCAACCAAGCTTGAAAGCACAATTTCATCCTTTGGGAGACGTTAGTATGTTGCGTTTTTCACTTCAATGGAAATCAAATAAATACTTACTGATCCATCTTCATACCTGACTTTGATTTTGTTATCGTCAATTGGTTCTAATACATGGCCCTTTTTGAAAACAGTTTGGTTATTGGGGACCCATACCCAGTTGTGAGTGTCCGAGTTGATCTTATTGGACACCATGAAGTTTCAGAGCGTTGATTTTTCCTCACAATGTTTCTATACCAATGCAGACTCTACCTTGGGAATGTGAAGCAAATTTGACTTATAAGATCGAAGAAATTTCTAGTGTTAATATCGAGCCCAACCTTAATAAACAAAGATTCTTGAACCAAATTACTACTAAGTCAGTAGTGTTACTAGCTCAAACACTCTCTATAGTCTGTGGATTTTCTAGATTTAGCTTGTTTTGTTTTCAACTTTCAGTGTTTTGGTTTGTTGTTATAGTTCTGATGTGTTTACGTTTTTCCGGAACAGGCAATTTCTTGATCACGTGAAAACCTCCGGGTGCAGAAGTTCCAGTTTCAAAATTTAATCTTTTACTAGCAAAAACACCTACTAAATTCTTTGCCTGTTTTTCATATCGTTTCCGAAATTATTAATGCTACGTCCTTTTAATTATGCTAAGTAATTCAGAACCATAAACTGACTCTGACTGAACGTATATGCAATGCTTGAGATTCAATTTGAATCTATGTAAGGAATGATAATTAACTAAACAATAACACAACATGTGCTCGAGTTGGATTGGGTTTTGTTCGTTTTGGTTTCCTGAGTTTGGCTTTCTCTGATAGCATGAGCTGAAATCCGATCCTCTTTAACAGATTCACCACTTGTAGATACAACATCCTGTGAGACCGAATTGAAATCGAGCTTGGATCCGGTGGTGAAAGTCTTTCGTCTTTTAACATCGCTTGTTGATCTTTCCTTAACTGCTGGTGTTTGAATTATCACTGAATCTCTCCCGTGACCCTCTTCCTGTACAACGGTATCACTTTCCTTGCTTATAGACCTCTCTTTGCCTTCTATTATCAATTTTGCTAGATGAACGAAGGGCTCATCTATATTGATTTTGCTTTTAGAGCTGACTTCAAAGTACTTGCTCAAGCCGAGTTCACTGACTAATGCCTCACCTTCATTAAATCCTACTTGTCTTTCAAGATTCAGGTCTGTCTTGTTACCAATAAGGATTACTGGTGGTAATGCTTCTCTTACTCTAAGTATATGGCCATAACAATTGGTGACAAAACTAAAACTCTCAGCGGAATCAATTCCGTAGACAATTAAAAATCCATCCGCTTCTTTAAATTGAACATCTCTTAATGATGAATATTCATCTTGTGAAGCAGTGTCTAAGATGTTTAACTGGTAGGAGATTCCATCAAGTTCCACAAGTTTGGTGTATACATCCTCTACTGAAGGATCATGCTCCGAAGGAAAGTGCGACTGTGTGAATTGAAGAGTAAGTGATGACTTTCCGACACCCATCTGACCTATTACGCAGATATTCAGCGTTATAGCTCCGCTATTTGGCATTATGTGTTAAAGATTAATAAATCAAATCTGATATGCTTCTCTTTAGATAAAACAATGATGTTCGAAGAAGATAAGTGCCAGTAATATTTGTCGATTATTTGTGAAGATGATAAAAGGAGCTGAGTAGTTAGCAGTAGTCAATTATCCGATCCTCGTTGAATAAGAAGTATTCTTTATGATATAACAGGGGCCAAAAGTCAAGGTTAACAACTTTCAGCTATGTTTGAGTACAGTTTGTATTCGCATTACAAGCCGTTGAAAATTGTCTGTAAAGGACTATTAAGGGAATTCTGTTTATATAAGTGGCCTCAAAAGCAAAAAGTTTTCATTCAATTTTGTACCTTCTATCGACCAGTGCAATACATTAGGGCGCATTTTTTTTATAAAAAAAGAAATTCTAGTTCCTAGTCTCGGACAGCTATCTGTATTAAAATGCGAGATGAAGCAAATAAAAAAACGTAGAACATTCTAAAAAACTGTTGAGGTCATAATTTTAGCCAGTTGTTTAACCGAATTCGGAACTTCGAGACATCTCAAGCAACCATACAAAACCTCTCTATGCTAGGATAGTTTAGTAAATGTTATATAGTTAGATGCAAAATATAAAGATAATGTTCTATTCCCCCAAGATCTCGCGGTAACTCGCTCAGGCTTTCTTCTATGAAACTTCACAAGTTCTGAGAAGCCAGACCCAAAATCTTCACATCTTAAGATTCATCATAACAGCTGAACTGAAAATAGCTGAAACCACTGTTGCTCGTAATAAACAACTTGTGTAAAAGAGGCTTGCATGAACTACGTATTTCCTGGTGGATCTAAGAGTTCAGTTTTCATCTTCTAGGGCATGCTTGGACTCCTCCAAGATGTTAGTTTGCAGAATCTCTTCCTGGATGTGGTCGAGACATTGAAAATACCTCTCATTCCGATCAGATTTCTCTATAACCATTTTAAAGTTTTTTCTCTAAAAGTTTTTGGTTTTGTTATAACAGTCTCTTCTAGTTCAACTTGAAAAGATTTGCTAGTCAGATGGTCAACTTATCAAATTATTTCTTCGTCTCTATGAATTTCATTTTCTTCAGCAACTGAGAGTTAATCGGGTCGTTAAGTAATTCTATTTTCATAATCTAATGATAATGAGCAGCTCAACTACACCAGAACTTACCTGGTTCAACTCTCAAACTTCAGATGTACTGTGACGCATTGTGCTGTGAGCTAACCGTTTAAAAAGAAATCGCGACTTCAAATTTACCGAATCTTTGTTCATACTTTTTCAAGTCCAAGTGCTAAGCATCGTCTGTCAAGTTTTTGGAGACTCACTTATTCTAGAGCTATTTCACTTGAGGCCGAAAAGTTACTTCAAATGTACCATGAAGTAAAATGTTTTTAATTTGTTGCTTGTGGAGAATGGGGTATCAGAATATCACTACTGAAAATAGAGATATAACAAGTGAATAAATCAAGGCGTATCACATTGTGACTGGAAAATTGATCCACGCGATCTTTTAGACATCGATAGAGTGTTCTCCAATCAAAAGCTGGTTGTTAGAGGTCTGGTCTACGAGAAGTGTATTTAAATATGGATGACTCACACATGGTATAAACGAAAAGAATACTTTTCATAGTTGGTGGACTTGCATGTTATATCTCAATCGCCAAAAGTTCTCTTATCTGGTAGAGAAAAATTTGAGATTCAAGAGTCCCTAGCACAAACACTCTAGCCTTTCCCTTTGTGAAATATCGTATTCCTCATTGCTCACCCATACATTTGGATCTAATAGTATGCAGTTGAAAGGTTATATCTTAAGCCTGGTGAATTCGAATCGCGGTCTCTGTCAAATACTAGCTAATCAAATGTTACTAGGTCTCTTGGCTTTGCCTGAACATGCAAGGTTGTCAACTTTTTTATCTAGCCAGAAGAAGAAATCAGCATACTATCAAATTATATCTCCATGCAGCGAGTGCATTTTAATGAGGATCCGGCTAACTTACTAGGTAGGGTCCGGGATTTGTGCGGCAAAGACATCAGCGGAGTTGACTTAAATTTGAAATACCTTTAATTGATCTTTATGTATTTAGGGTGAGATCTATCAATCTATGTTAATATACAATGACTATAAAGGGAATGAGGGTGTGAAATTGATTGACAATCACACATAATGACAAAAAGGCATAGACTCCGTATATCATCAAAAGTGAAATACGTGAAAAAAGAGTATGTATCATATGCTACCATTCTCCACGACATATTCCATGGCCTTGATCAGGTTCTCGAATATCTTCTTCGAACCTTTCAATTTAGTTAATCTGACTTCATTCAAATTTTTATCGAAAGCTATCTCAAACTTCAACGGCTTGCCTAGAGCAAATGTCGGAGGGATTGTTGCGTTGATGAAGTCACCACTGTCCTTCAGAGTTGTTAAAGTTCCTTCCTTTTTCTTCATCTCCAAAACGTTCTTTATGCTCTTCTTCAAATGAATCATAGAGTCTTCGCGGATCTTAAACGCCTTAATGGTTTGTTTCTTTTGTTTCTTTTGTTTCTTTTTAGTAGATTCCGAGGATATCAAGCTAGAGAAGAATTTAGTAAACCAATTACTTTTCTTGATTTTAGTAGAAGCTATACTATCATCGCTTTTAACTCTTGCTGCTAGAGTTGGAGCAACTCTTTGGGGTTGTAACAGTTTTGTTTCACTTCTGAAGAGAGTTCCACTTGCATTTCTCTTGAAATGCTCTTGATGTATGGATTTTAGAGGTGAGGATTTCAAAGGTTTAACTGGTGATGATCTAAATGGAGTCAGAGTGTTTTTCACTGGAGTTTCACCAGTGCCAAAATTTCTTGGAGTACCGTAGTTCTCTTCTCCAGCCCCGTATTGATCAAAAATCATGGTGACTCTCTTAGCGTCTGCATAATCACCATCGTCATCAGTATTATCTGCAAATAATGAGTTATCTCTGATGGTGCTTTTAGTTTCATCGTTATGGTTAGCGAGATGAGAAAATCTTGATCTTTGAAACGCGGCAGGCGTTTTCATATTTGGAATACTATCATCTCTTAGCTCGCTTGGATTGTTGAACAAGCTTCCTCTAATATCTGTAGATGGATTGAAGACCTTATGATCAATTGAAGTTGCCTTAACATGATGTTTTATAACGGATTCGCTTGAAGTAGACATTTTCAGGAATTTCTGCTGGCCAGTTGAGTTCATCTGCTCATCATTTACAAAGTCATCTAGGACCACGTCTTCATCATTGTTGGCTAAAGTCGCAATATCTTCAAACATACTATCTTCTGGTGGTGGCGGTGTTACCTTTCTACCTACAGTAAGATTTGAGCCATTGGATATTGGAACAGCAGTAGCAACTTCAGTCTGAGTTGGTAATTCGAAGTCAAATGAAATCTCCTGAGAGTAATTGAACACGGAATCTTCTTCAAATGAAGCGTACTTTGATGAAGAAATTCTATGCTTTGGTAATGGAGGAGGGGAAGATCCTGATGCTTCCTTAGAAGATGGATGTTGTGCTTCTTGAACAGTAACCTTTTCATCTTTCAATACTTCACGGCTATTGTTATTACCGTTCAATATTGCAGCCAGGTTGATTGAAGTTGAAGACTTCGAATAATATATTCTGGAGCTTGTTTTCTTCTCTCTGCTTAGATTAACACCAAATTTTCCAAGAACTTCAGCGTTTTCACTACTCACAAGTCTTGATTTCGATTTTGGATCTAATGTGGAAGCGGATGCTTTGGCAGATTTAGCTAAAGTTTTACCGGATTGAATTCCAGTTCTATCTAGAGATGGTTTCAGTTTTGGTATTGGTTCAGATGCATAACGCTTATTCGAACTCCCATTCACTTCAAAGTGGCCCAATTGACGTGGTAGTGCTTTCGAAGGAGTGTATTTGAGTTTTGGAAATTCGAAGAAGTTCTCGCCGGAGATCTCACGTTTTGACTTTTCTAAAGATTCTTTCAACTCACGATCTTCTTGAGTTTCATCAGCTTCATCGCCTTGTTCTAACTGCTCATCACCTTGACCATTGAATTGCATTGGAGATGATGTTATGAATGACCGTTTCTTTGGAGTCAGACCTTTTTTCTTCTGCAACTGAGTAGCTTTTTTCTTTGGTGATCTCTTTGGGGTGGCCACTTTATTTGGAGTGGCCTGATAGTTGAAAATTTCTTCATATAATGCAGCAAATTCATCAGAACCTAAACCATTAGGACCAAAGTTTAACCAATCAACACCAAGATCTGGTAATGGAGGTAGTATGCTCTGGCGTTTCTTATTAGCAGCGGCTAAGTTTGAGGCACTAGTAGCAGCAGCTAGACTGCTTTGTGCTAGTGATCTCTTACTTGATGACCTTGATAAACTGGCAGTGTTAATTTGTTTGTTGTTGAACGAGACTCCACGACGATAAGAAGTTGAAGCAGATATTTGAACTTGCCCAGATGGAGTTTTTGATATCTTCTTCTTCTTTGGTGTAGTGGGCTGTTGATGGCTTGAAGTTGGATTGAGCGATGAGTTTGTTGGTAATGCCGGCATTGGTGGTAAACCTTGATCGAGTGGTATTTTTTCAACGGTAACAGTTTTGGTACCATCATCATTTACAATTGTAGTTTGAACAGTACTTTTAGATTTTTTCAATAGACCATCACCGTTACCAACTTTCCGTTTTGAAGTCTTTTGAGCTAGTTCAGCCTTGTCCTTTATTTGATGTTGCTTCTTGTATTTATATAACAGAAAGTAAAAGACCTTTTCAGGTGAAGAACTTGGTAATAATAACTTTGGAATTAGTTGTTGCTCAGGTACACCATGAAACAAGATAGATAAACTTTTCATCAAGTCACGGTCAATATCTTCCTTTTTCAACTTCAAATGTTCAACTTCGTTATAGTAACTTTCCAACTTTACCTTATCAGAATGTTTAGAGTTTAGCGTGGATGAAGTTTCATATTTTTTCATCAATGGGTGTTTCAAGACATCGTAGATGGTAATTCTATCTTTTGGATTAACTTTCAACATTTTCCAGATCAGATCTTTAGCTTCCATACTCAGATAGTTTGGCATGATAAATCTTCCGCTTTGAACTTTCATCAACAATTTTCTTATATTCTCATCATCGAATGGTAAATGTCCTGTCAACAGGGCAAATAAGATGATACCACAAGACCACACATCACTTGGAGAACCATGATAAGTCTTACCAGTGACAATTTCAGGAGAGGCGTAATGAGGAGAACCACAGCTTGTCTCCAATAACTTTGAATTAACCTCTAAAGCAGCCATACCAAAATCTGCAATTTTGATATTCAAATTCTTATCCAATAACAAGTTTTCCGGTTTCAAATCACGGTGACAAATATTGAACTGATGACAGTAACTAACACCACTAATTATCTGTCTGAAATAATGAACAGCTTCTTTTTCTTGTAGTTTCCCCTTTTTGATAAGATAATCGAACAATTCCCCACCTTCGACGTATTCCAAGACCAAGTATAGTTCACCTTTGTTTTCCCAGACATCGTATAGTCCCATGATGCTCTCGTGAGATATAAGTTTCATTATAATGATTTCTCTTTCAATGCCATAAGGAGAAGAATTTTTATCCTCATTATTGCTAGTTGGAGAGGCCGATGATGAGGATGATGCTGTTGCTGCAGGATCATCCTTGTTATTCTTTTTCAAAAATTTGGATTTGGGAACTATCTTAACAGCAGCTAATTGGCCAGTTTCTGAATGCTTCGCAAGTCTAACTCTTCCTGTCGAGCCTCTTCCAAGAGTTCTACCCAACCTCCAAGGACCAACATGATTTTTGGACTTTCTCTTTGATGAGTTTGTATTTGTTGATATTTGACTCAATCTTTTAGTTGCATTTGTTACGGATTCGACAATCTTATCAATCTCATCCTCTCTTTCGATGTTGTTGAAAGAAGCGTCACTGGGATTTGTATGTTTTAATGGTTTAGTCGTTGTTTGCACGTTTGTAATGTTGTTATTAGGGTACAGAGCGGCTCTTGCAGCATGTCTAGCAAAACTTTGACTCGTTGGTTGTTTATGATGGGCGTGTCTGTTTTGTACTAGCATGATGTCAGTGGCATTAATAGGGTCTCTGTGATAGAATGATGATATTTGTTCTGTATGACACCAGTTAGGGAAAGGGGATTGAAGTAGCTGTTATTCTTTATGTTTCCTCTGTTGGTGCTGTTGATTTTAATTCTTGCTGGTGTTGTTTTAGTTAATGAATGACTTGAAGTTGGATATAGGTATAAATGAGTGTGAGTTAACAAGCACAGTGAACAGACAACAGAGATGTTAATTATTAGAGTTCACTAAATTAAAAATCCTATTGAATTAAATAATTGATGTGTAGAATTTGTCTGAGGATAAATGTTTTTTTAGCTCTTTGATTTGTCGCCTGATGAATGGGCAAAAAAAAATAAATAAAAACAGGCTTAATAGAAGCTAAAATTTCAGAAAAAAAATCGATATAGACCAAAAATGATCAGGGGACAAATAACTTTAATTTTTTTATTTTTACTCTTGGAAATGTCTCAGCTTTTTTTCAGTTAGTTCTGTCGCTCGCTAATCTAAAATAGAGAGAAAGATTGTCTATCTAAATTACAATGAGAGTAGAGAAGTAAAAAGACTGGAATGGATGATATTAACAGGAAATGCTATGCAACATCTGATATTAATACGTCTCATGCTACTTCTAGATGGCCACCACAGTCCTATATATCTCTTTATCAATCTATTTGCTTGAACCTACGCATATGTGTGAAACTTGCGTACTCACAATCCTCTGAATGTCCCATTTACTTGAAGTTTTGTCCGCCCAAGCTTTTTGGATAACGGTTTGTTTTTGTTTTTAACTTTTGTTTTTTTGTCTTTGTTTTGGTTTTTAGGAAATCTCACGCCAAAAGGGCAGTTTTTTTTTAAAAAAATTGAGCGTGTTTTATTTTTTCTTTCTGTTTCCTGTGTAGGTTCAATGTTTCTGCAGTAACAAAAACTTGAAAAAAAGCTGCGCTTCGCGTCTTTTTCGATTATGAGAAGAATTCGGTAAGTTTTTTTTTTTTGTTTAATTCGACCTGAGAAGATTTTAAAATTCCGGTCCTTCAAGGATTATATAAGCCTAAACAGCGTTTTTAAAATGCTTCATTTCAATTATTACATCAAGTAAATAGTATGAAATGGGAATTTAAAAATAACTCTCAAGGATTTAAGAGTTTATCTGCTTTATTATCTATATTAGTACCACTTGATTTTTAACTAACAAGATATAACTTGGAAACCTCATAGGGCAGTCAGTGGTTAATTAAACTCATCTTTACTATCAAAGTTTGTCATAAAATAGCTCTCTTCTTTCTTTTACCCCTATTCTATAGCATTCTTATCATTTACCTGTTAGCTTACAAAGGCATTTTCAAAGATGATGTCTTGGAAACTAGCTAAGAAGCTAAAAGATTTTTCAAGATCTAAATCTCCTGCACCATCACAAGAATCTAGAGATGATACCGGTTCTATAAATTCGTCCTCAACTTCCAACAACGCGCTAAAGATTAGTGTATCTGACCAATTTGATAATTCATCTTCAACGTCATCCGTTCATAACTCACAACCACTTGCATCTTCTAAACCATCATCTATTGCGAATGAGTCAGAATCAAGAAGGCAAACAATAGTTCCAGGGAATGTATCAGCCAAATCAAATAACAATGAACTTCATCCCAATCACAATGACAGTAAGCAGATACGTTCATCATCTTCCCAATCGTCAAATAGAACGGCTAATTCTGAATCTACAGATTTCGATGTATCCCATAACGTACGCTCAGATAATGATGGTTTTGACATTACTGCTCCAAGTAATAAACTGAATACTTTCAATTCAGGCTTGTTGACTATAAAGATATACAACGGTCATAACTTTCACATACCATTTGATTTGAATTTTGATAAACATATTGTTTCTAAATTGATCTCAAGTTCAAGTGGATTCACACATACAACTGAGCACGAGTTGTTAAGAAAATTGAACTCATTATCCATTGATGAAGACAACAATACCACCGATCGTTCCTCAAACGATGTCAAAGGTTCATTCATACCAGCCAACATAACAATTCCTAGTGAAAATACTGGACATTCAACGAAAACTGCATTAATTTATTTCACTTTAGAATTTGATAAAACAATTGTATCAATAGATTCTGAATCTGGTACGATTTCTCAACCTGCTTTTAACAAGATATCACAATTTGATGTTACAAAAATTTCAAATGAATTGAAATTTCAAGTTTTTTTGAAATTTCCAAAGATCTTATTATCTAAAACTCCTAAACAAAATTCTGAAGTTGAGTCTGATGACCAAGCTCAACAAGAACAAGATCAAGTTCAATCACAACAATCGGAAGATCAAGATTTAGGTCAACAGAAACACAAACAAGAACAACGACAACAAGAATCACAACAGCAAGAACTTCATCAGGAAGTAGAATCGCAACAACAGGACATTTTGATCGCATCCAAGACTATTCCTTTGAGATTTGATAATATTAACAATCCAATTCGTTTAAAAAATCATGATGCAATCAAGTTTGACAGCGAATTCAACGAGTCGTCAACGTCATCATTTTCATCACCATCGTCATTATCATCATCGTCACCATCTCCATTAACATCATCATCATCACCGGGTCATAATGGAGAACTGGTAATATCTATCGATTTTAAGCCAAATCAAAATAAGCATTTAAGCGTTGACGATTTTGATCTACTTAAAGTCATTGGGAAAGGCTCTTTCGGTAAAGTTATGCAAGTTCGAAAGAAAGATTCCAAGAAAATATATGCTTTGAAAGCAATTAGAAAAGTGCATATTGTATCGAAGAATGAAGTTATTCATACCCTTGCTGAACGTACAGTTTTAGCAAATGTGAACAATCCATTTATCGTTCCATTGAAATTTTCATTCCAGTCACCAGAAAAATTATACCTGGTATTAAATTTCATAAATGGTGGTGAGTTATTCTATCATTTACAAAAAAGTGGGAAATTTGATTTATCAAGGGCAAGATTCTATACATGTGAGTTATTAAGTGCCTTAGAATGTTTACATTCTATGGATGTTATTTATCGTGATTTAAAGCCTGAAAATATCCTGTTGGACTATAAAGGACACATTGCTCTTTGTGATTTTGGTTTATGTAAACTAAACATGAAAAATGATGATCAAACTAAAACGTTTTGTGGCACACCAGAATATCTAGCACCAGAACTACTATTAGGATCTGGCTATACCAAATCTGTTGATTGGTGGACTCTAGGGGTTTTATTATACGAAATGTTAACAGGATTACCACCGTATTACGATGAAGATACTAATAAAATGTATCAAAAAATTTTAAGAGATCCATTAAAATTTCCTGATAATTTTGATAGAGATGCAAAAGATCTATTAATCAGATTACTATCAAGAGATCCAAAGCTAAGATTGGGTAATCATGGTGCAAATGAAATTCAACAACACAGCTTTTTTAAGAAAATTGATTGGTATAAGTTAAACAACAAGCAATATTTACCACCATTTAAACCACCAGTTAGAGATAATTTTGACACTTCAAATTTTGATCAAGAGTTTACCAACGAGTTACCAGTTGATTCAGTTGTCAATGAATATTTGAGTGATTCTGTACAAAAGCAATTTGGTGGATGGACTTATGTTGGTACTGAGCATCTGAGTGAGTCAAGACATTAAAAGGTATTTGAAATGCTGCATTTTACAGTAGAGGATATTTACAATGATACTTATTGTATAAAGCTTAGTTATATTTAAACGGAACATATACACGGGCTTAACTTCTCCTATGGCAAATTCAAAGCTCTATAAAACTATTGTTGTAGTTTGAACCCTAGTGAAAAAAGGAATTGATAGAGAACAAAGAGAAGAGATATCTGTTATATGGAGATATGTTCAATGTTTTCAACCAAATCCTGTTCCAATTTAACTAAACTATCCCTTCTTTCACTCTCACTAATTTCTCGGACAGTTTTCACATTTTCAGATGTGAATTTAGCTTTCCCATCAGTTTCATACAGCTCTTTAGCTTTAGCTAATTCCAATTCAATCTTTTTAAAATTCATCATCTCAACTTCAATGTTATTCAAAATCTCATCTTCCTTTTCATAATCATACTCTGAAGAATCTTTAATTGGACTGCAATTATTACAGACAGATTCCAAGGAATTTAAAATGTTTAAATAGGATGACACATATTCCCATTCAGCCTTCTTATAGGAGTGCAATCTTTTAAGTCTTTCTATATCCGTTCTCTGCAACTTTTCCAAAATCTCAGTAGCTTTTGGGTCTGTAGCAGTGGTTGTGGAAGTGACTGGGAAGGTAGAAGATAGTTTATTGCTATTGCTACTTGTTGGTGAAATGGCTTCGTCCTTTTCAGTACCAGTACCAGCATTATTCCCAGTATTCGTAAACACCTCCAACTGCTTTAACTGTTCCGATAAGTTTTTCTTATATTTTGTCAAGTTTGCTATTGTCAAGTTGCTGATCTTGGTGAGCTTGTTATTTGGGTGGACTATGGTGAATGTATCGCTCATGATTGTATCCTTGTAAGTTGTATATAGTCAGATTATGTTCCAATACTTGATTGTATTACAGATCAATAGAAAAATGATTATAAAATAAAGTAAAGATAAAATTGACCCTTTTTATGTATAGTTGTCTAATATATTGTAAATCTCCAGTTTTCCCACAGTAAAAGTGCAGACAGAAAAAATATAACAAAGTTTTTAGTCAAAAAGATCACCAGAGAACAAATGTAACAAGTGATTTTAAAGTGAAGAAATCTCGATAATAACTGTCCCAAGAAGAAGAGAGAGGAATATGAAAAGGTTGAATAAAAAAGAACATCATGAGATCTTTTTCTTTCAATCTCTCTATATATAATTGCCTATATAAATTAATTTATTAGAGTTTTGCAAATTCAGACAGACAACTTAAATAGATATTGTTAAATTAAATGCAACGTTCTGCATAATAAAATAGAGTTATGGCTTAAATGTTTTCAATTATTGCTCAAAATTGGAGAAGCTCTCAGTAGATGGGGGGAATTCGTAGGCTATGGATAATAGAGTTTTGGCACTTTAAATGCGTGCTCACGCAAATTTTTATGTAAGTTTAGATGGATTAGTGTGGACTACAGCTATTATGCGTTAATTCATGTGTTCTGTAACGAAACTGCGCAAATCTAAATGGTTGCTATAATTTATAACTACAATTGCTAAAGCTTGAAATTGTAGGTGTTTTATCTTGTTCAACCTGACTTTTTTTTCACTGAAGGCTATATATACCAAGAGGCACTTGAAATCCACAGCAGCAATAGTATAAAGTCTAGACCCTTTGGTTTTAGCCGTACTTGAATTATGAAATTAGGAGATTCAATAGCAAAAACGCCTTTACCAATTTATAGATAGTGGGTCTCTCAGTGGAGCTATCGTATGATGTAATACTCGATTCTATAGTTCTCACCGTCTGGCCTCTTCTTTTCTATTTCATCGTCTGATGTTTCTATCTATTTGAATCAAGGAATTTAACTTTTTATCAGTATAGATCTGCCATTCATGGATATCAAAATGCTGTAGAAACTTATGTATGAGATTGGAGTAAACCGATTATTTGCATGATGTTACATTCATTATACCATGAACTCTCAATAGATAGTACATTATACACCCTTTAGTATGTTAAACTTATATCGTACGTTTGTAACGTTCCATTCTTAGTCTTCTGTACTTAATTGCTGATCACTTCTAGTTACTATTTAGTGAATTCGGTCCCTATATAATATGCAAGGTTCTTATTTAATATAGATTTTTATTGTCAGCCTAAACTCGGCAATTGGATGATGAAAAAATTTTTTTTTCCAGTATTGAACATTTTTTGTGTCAAAAATATTTTAGTTAAAAGGTAAAGTAAGAGTAAAAAGGGAACACTTCTTTCTATACGGAGATCGGGTATTATAAGTTGTACCTTTTTTTCCTTTTAATAGGTAGTTCCCAAGCGAATGATTTGATTTAATGACGCGTTGTTTTTAATTGTCTAGACTTCAGGTCAGGCTTCACCAGGCTGAGTACTCTCAGTCCTAATTAATTTCTTTTACCCTATCTGTGTTTCTCAAAACTCTCTTCAAGTAGTTTAAGGTGCTTATATAGAATATTTATCCAAGTGATACACATTATGTATAAAAAAGACATAATCTACTTACAACCACAACTTCGATGTCTAGTTGTCAATTTCTTGAGAAGTCCAATTATACTGAAAACTTGTCAAACTCTGCTTTCAAGTGTGTACAGTACAGTATGTATATTTATATCAGCTGTACAGGACAGAGCGACAAATACTTGTCCATTTCGAAGAATACTAAAAATGTCTTGAAGCAGCTGTTTTTGGCCTAAAATCATTTTAAAAAATTATTTTTTAATCTAATTCAATCACCATGGTTACCAAAATAGTTAGAGTGTATATTAAATTTTAAGCTTTATCACCAAAATTTAGACATTAATTTATAGTCAACAGTAAATCTATACCAGTAAGATTACGATATTAGCGTCCTAATTCAAGAATCCTCAGTCATATAGTCTATTTCATAATGTATCTATAGCATATTAAACCCCAGAATCTTAAAACTCAGGAGTTGATTTGAAATTAATCCTGTTTTAAATCAAGAGAGCTCAAACTAATATATCCACGAGGATACAAGGCCAGCGGCTAAAGATAAGAATATCAAAAAGCTGAAAGGTGATTCTCAAAAGATCAAAAAAGAACCTAACAGTGCCAATTTGGCAAAGAAACAAGTCAGAATCAAAACCGAATCGACTATTAAATCACCTCTTGAGTCTAATGAGGATTTAAAATCTACAATACCAGTTACACCAGCGGCAAGAGTGATTAAAGATAGCACAGACTTGATCGGTACAAATAATCTCAATAGCCCTGGACCTCGTAATAACGTGGTTGATAAGTCTTCAAAATTCTTTTTAAAAAGTGTTGATCTAGATGATTTAGATTATACTAATGAGGTGAAGAACAAGAATAATAATAATATCAAGACTCATAATGATATGGATACACCAACAAGAAAAAGATCAAAATCACAAGATAAATCGATAGAAGGATGCAAGAGAGTTAAAGTCCATACCCCTGTTACCCCTGTTCCTTCTACCTCTATGTCCAATTATGACAATACTTTAACATCACCTGGTTCGATTATGACGACAACCACTGCTATTACAGCAGAAACCGGCGGTATTACTACTACGAAGTCTCTTGTTAATGCACCAAGTAAATTTAAACCTATAAAATCTTCTTTGATTGATCATGATAAAGAAGAGATGAAATCTTTTCATAAAATCTTCAAGAACATTGACGATAATTCTTTAAGGGCTAAATATCTTTCAATGTCTAAATTAAAGTCTAATGACTGGATATCTAAAGGCTTTGAGATATTAAATAAAAACTACGAGTTGATTGAAAAGATTATAATGTACAGAATTGAATTGAATTTAAAGTTTAATAAGATTTTTGAGGTTATCAATAGTCATGGAGAATCATTGGAAAAAACTGATCATGAGTTAAATGATAAAATGAAAAGATTGCAAACTTTGGGTAAAGAGATAAAAGACTTTATAAAGTAAGATAAAATTCAAAATGAAATCAAATAAAAACATTGATAACAATAACAAATAACTACAAAAGTACCTAACTAAATTTAGCCTATTTTATATTTTAATTCATTACAAAGATTATGGAAAGCCAACACCTATAATATTATCTTTAAACTCTTTTTCTGAAACGACGTTCTGGAGCTCTTTGAGAAGAGATAGAAACAACGGATAAAGGTAATTTGAAACCTAAAGATTTAACTAAATCAGCAGTTTGTTGATCAACTTCTAATTGATCTTTGGTGTTTGATAAATCTAAAGCAGAAACTTCTGGAACATATTGATCTTTACGTTCACGTTCTTCTTCTTGCAATTTGAAAGAAATACCACGGACTGGACCTTTTTGAATACGTTTCATTAAATGTGTAGTGTAACCAGCAATCTTGTTTCTTAAACGTTTTGATGGAATAACAGCAATTTCTGATGCTAAACGTTTGTTGGTTTCAAAATCCAAAGTTAATTTTGGATAATAACGTTCAATCAAGGCTTTAGAAGCTCTTTTAACGGTCTTTGTTCTAACTCTACCCTATAGATAATAAATATGTTAGTAATTCGTTGCTTCGAAATATGACTAGAGATTTAAGAATGATATAGGCTTGTAAGATTATTTGATAAGAATAAAGTTATAATGATTTGTGAGTTGGAAAGGTGACTCCCCACGAAATGAGGAGTTATTCACCAGCATGATTGTGTGCTTCTTGATATTTCTATTGATGTTTTTTTCTTTCTTGCCTTAGTTTTTCATAGTGTATATGTTATTATCGAATGCTGAATATCATTGATTATTCAATTAGAATCCGTGATGATTGTTGTATGATTGAGTAATCGACTCTTCATATTTATTCTTGGACCATTTTCCTTTTGGTATGATTTGTCTTTACTTATAATGCCTTTTACTTTTTCACTTTTTGTCTATCTTCTTCCTTCTTCTTTATTATATCATATCTTTGAATACAATTATTGATATCCATATCTTAAACGATACAGTAAATCTTATATCTTTCTCTCACCCGCTATGTCTTAATATATCTTTTATTCTTATAATGAACGTACCATTTTGTATTGATATTAATGTGCTACTTTGACTATATCAAGGCTTCAATATGAATTATAGTAGTATCAAGTTCAAGCTTATGTTAAAAGATTTTTTTTTTCTATTGGAAAATGGAAATTAGGCTCACTCAACTTGCAAAGGTAATTTTGGTATTAACTAAAATTGAAAGCTGAGCTTTGTGCGAAATTGCCAACTGTTTTTTTTTTTCCACTGAATGTTACGTAAGCATTTTTTTACCATATCAAATTTTAATAGACAAGCGAGTTTGGCTTTTTTTATTTTGCGCGAAAGTTGATATTTGCTAAAAAGGTTTGGGCAGGGCCAGCATTGTGATAGAGAGTGTGTTTGGGTGTTTAATGGAACTGCCCTATTAGAGATCAGGTGATATTTCAAAGGAGAAATTAGGGCTTTAGCTTATTTTTGATTTTGAAAAGAGCTTAATACGAGGGTGGAAAAGCTCGGAACTGATTAAAAAATATGGAGAAGAGAAATTGTCCACTTTCAGTTGATGAAATATAATAATAATAATACTAAGAAAGGGAAAAGGGCAAGAAAATCATTTGAAACTGTCGATTTTATATAACAAAAACAAAAAGAAGATTTGACACATAAATTTTTCAATTCAAATTTGATTTTTTATTAGCCAACAGCCTGTTTATATATACAGAGATAGAGTTTATCTGATTTCTATTTTCTCAGTCATTTATTGTACCTCATTTCCTTTATTGTTTACACACACAAACGCATATATTTAATTGGCATCAGTCATATTTATAACATATTCCTCAGATTATACAGACATTTACTATAACCAACATAAACATTTAATCATCATCCACTATTCAATCCTTCTCCAACAACCAATCAATTCATATATTTATATAGTGCATCATGTCCAAGTTTCATTGTGATGTTTGTTCTTCAGACTGTACAAACCGTGTTAGAATATCTTGTGCCATATGTCCAGAATACGATCTATGTGTTCCCTGTTTCTCACAAGGTTCATCAACTGCCAATCATAAACCATATCATGATTATAAAGTGATAGAGACCCATGCATATCCTATATTTGATAAAGATTGGGGTGCTGATGAAGAATTGGCTCTTATACAAGGTTCTCAAACTTTAGGGTTAGGAAATTGGCAAGATGTAGCTGATCATATAGGTGGTCGTGGTAAAGAAGATGTTGGTAAACACTATGAGGAGGTGTATTTAAATTCTAAAGATTATCCATTACCTGAAATGGATAAAGATTTTACCAAGATAATAACTCCAAATGAATTGGCAATTAATAGAAAAAGAAGACTGGATGACAGAAGAAATGCCCCATTACCACCTTTAAGAAAACCAACTGCCTCAGTTCCACTATGTCATGAAGTTCAAGGTTTCATGCCTGGTAGATTGGAATTTGAACATGAATTCGAAAATGAAGCTGAAATTACAGTTAAAGACATGATCTTCGATCCTGATGATCAAACTATTGATATTGAATTGAAACTTGCAATCTTAGACATTTATAACCAAAGGTTGACGTCAAGAGCTGAAAAGAAACGTTTGTTGTTTGACAACAATCTCATGGAATATCGTAAGAATGCAAGTTTGGATAAGAAGCGTTCGAAAGAAGAACGTGAACTTTTTAATAAATTGAAAGCTTACACTAGAATAATGACACCAAAGGATTTTGAAAATTTTCAAGCTGATATGCTCAGTGAATTACACTGTCGTTTAAAAATCCATCAATTACAAGAGTGGAGGTCAAATGGTATTACAACGTTGGATGCTGGCGCAAAATTTGAAAAGGATAAAGTGCAAAGATTGGCAAATTTACAAAGATATGGATTGTCAAATTCCAATGGTTCAAGACATACTGCCAATTCGTTGCAACATCATTCAGCATCTGCCACTACATCATCAAGAGGAAGAAATACCACACCAATGGGAAATGAATTCCGTAAAAAATCTTCAACTTTAACGATATCAGAAATTCAAAACTCAAATGATTTCCATCTCTTGAGTGAAGACGAACAAGAACTGTGTTTGAATCTTAAAATATTACCAAAGCCTTATGTTGCTATTAAGGAAGTACTGTTCAGAGAAAGTTTGAGAACTGGTGGGATATTGAAAAAGAAAACTTGCAAAGATTTACTCAAAATTGATTCAAATAAGACTAATAAAATCTATGAGTTCTTCCGTCAACAAAATTGGTTATAAGACATCTAATAGACTTATACTCTTAAATTTACAAACTATATATGATCGGTTGACATATGAGAGATTGGACTTTTAAAAGAACTTTGAAGTGTAGACTACACCATATTTAAGTATTAGTAGCTGTAATTTAAAGCAAGTTATTTAGTCATTAATCATTAGCAAAAGCACATAGCAAATTATATAGCAAACGAATTTCTTTTTCAGACAGAATTTTCAAACTCGAAGATGGAAAGAAAGTTTGGAATAGCCCTTAATTCAGGATCCTTCAAATCATATAAATCATAAATATCGAAAGGCTGTAAATTTTTATAAATCCCTGGAAAGCCAAATTGTCTTTTCTCATTAGGTAATTGAACAAGATAAACTTTAATTAATTCCTTTAGGCTTGAAGTATATTTGGATTTATATGGGTAGACGTTGATTTTCAAATCAGGTCTATACCATTTTCCAATAACCTGTTTAAACTCAACGTTCTTAACAATTTCCGATTCTTCAGATTTTTCAATAGTAGTTGCATCTGTGATTTCGACATCACCATCCTTGGATTCATTTGTGATGGCTTTGGATTCATCATTATCAATTTTGAATAAATCTTCCCAAACTCTCTTTAATCCCACATCTTCATCCTCATCATGGTTTAAGTGGCCACCAGGAATGATCCTTTCGTTTCTATGGTTGCTGAACAGAAGAATATAAGGTCCAGATCCAATTGGTATTATAAATTGAACGTAACGCCTTGTTCCGTGTAGGGAGTTATAGTTACTCAAAGATTTCCAATATGCCTTCGTATTTGGAATTGATGAATCTTGCTTTGGCCTTTTTTCCTTGATTGTCAACTTTGTTGGATCTGATGTGTTTTTATCTTTCTTTGTTGTTGTATCTTTTGTACTACCATTGTGTGGCTTAGCAGATATTGTATCTGGTTGTGAAGGGTGAACTGTTGGAACATAGCCAGGCCATTTTGGAAATTCAAATTTTTTTGGTTCAGAAGGTGCAAGAGCACCAGGAGGAGTTTGAATGACCTTTGTAGCATTTGTATCACTTACTTTAAGGACCTTGGTGATTTCTTCATATTCAATTTCTCTTGGGATAAATCTATAATTTGAGATATCGACAAATTTAACTTTAGAAGGTAGATTAGCATCGAATGGTTTTGTTGGAGCCTTCTTTGGCTTCTTGCGTTTGGAATGCTTCTTTTTGTTATGATCAGGAGCATCACCATTTCTTTTGCCATTAGCTGCAGCATTATCGTTGTTGACGGCGGCTAATGTTTCATTAGGTTGTCCATTTAAACTACTATGAACTAATGGAGAAGAATGGGGGAGTGAAACATGAGGGGATGGCACATCAGCAGATCGAGGTACTTTAGTAATTGACTCCATTTTTGCTCAAATTAACCATCAATGGGCATTGGATATATGTTTTGGATCAATTAAGAAGATTGTGTCAAAATCAAGATCTGGGATCCCATTTGATGAAACTTTTTGGGAAAATACAAGGAAATTTCCAAGTTCATTTACGCGAAAGATATCAAGAAAATATATGCCTACTTACTAAAAATATAAGGGAAAAGCTCAGATCGAATTTACTTTTTCCTGTGGGTTTTGTTTTGCTGTACTTTTCATGAAATTTAAAATGTACAACAACTAACGTTGCATAATTGGAGACTAGGCTTTTGAAAACATCTTACATTCAAACGCAAGTTAATTTTGAACTTCTAACCAGTCTTGACGCCATTGAGTATATTTTCAAGACTTTGAACCTTGAGACATATTTCATTTATACTGCACCTAATTCACCAAAAGATTTAATACACTGTCAAAACTTTATCAAATCAATTTTGATATTAGTTCCAAAAATTCCCAACAATGCAATTTAAAAGTCATGTACTCCTTCTGAGTTCATTCATTTTGTTTCAAACTACATCGGCGATATCAGGTCCAGAAGGATATCCTCTAGCGATCAACACAAACAAGCAACCAATTCCATATGAAATAAATCAAGAGATCAACAATTTGGAATGTATCGAAAGACAAATTGACACCGGTGAACATAAGTTTAACGAAAAGGGCGATATTATCTATGATTCATTTCCAACTTGTATTGAAACAGGGAAACCATTATCTTTAAACTATGGCCAATCTAAACAGTTCAACTGTTCTTTTCATCTCACCGATAGTATCTATCATCTTTTCCAATTGTACATCCATGAAGACTCGCCATTCTCATGTCGTATTACAAATCATGCTGAGAAGACTGGTGGGTACATACCTCTAACCTTTAACTTCAGAGGAAACTTGGAGAATAGTCACTTAGATATTGATGCCAAACTAAATTTGATTGCTACATACAACAAAGCAGTTGGTAAGATTGGCAGTGTTGTTGCATTTTCATCAGGTGCAACTACTCAAAAGCATATAATTGGTGATTTGATAACATTAGAGATAAATAATATCTGGATCGAAAGTGATGAAACTGAATCATCATTCTTTAAGATTCCAAGTAAACAGAGTATCGGATTGTGGAATATTCTTTTGATTGGTGGTGTTAGTAGTCTTGTTTCTGGAGTGTTGATTGTTTGGTTATTGTACGGGTATGTTAATAAGAAGGCTATCAAACTACAAACTAAAGATTTTGGTATCGACCAGAAAAATGATTGAATTCAAGTATTGTTTGAATACTATACAAGACTCATATTTATAGTCTTTTAACGATTGATCTGATGATTGTTTTTGTTTCATCATCGAACGTAGTCTCATCGTTGTTTTCTTCTGTACTTTCACTAAGATATTCATCTTCCAAATATGTAACGTATAGTTTCTTTAATTCACTTTGTTTCGTTGGATCATTCTTTAATTTGTTTTTGTACGCTAGGTACTTCTTTGTTGAAATTTGCAGATTTTCGACAAATATGTCATCATTCTTAGTAGTATTGAAATTCAACAAGATTAAAATATCAAGTAGTAAAACTTTTGGTTCTTCACTAAAATTTGTTAATAGTTTATTAATGACATGATTTGCTAAATAGACTCTGTTCAAGTCTTCGTATTTTGTAAATATCTTTAAAACTTCTAAACTCAAAGAGTACTTGAATTCGAACTCTGTAATGTTGGTGCTTGTTACTTGCTTGAATAAAGTTTCCAACATTATATCATAAATAGTCAAGACAATGTCACCTTTCAAAGCTGGATTTGTTTCAACTGATCCTAACATTGATACATCAGCATCTGGTAAAGCATTCAACTCAGTTTTCAAATCATCGTTATCAAAATTGAAATCAACAATATCTTGATCATGCTCTTTATCTTTATTATTTTTAGCTTCACTTTGTTCATGTTCTAGTTGTTGCTTTTCAGTGATTAACCCCAAAATTTTTCTTCTTGAAATTAACTTTGTTATATAGTTTAGTTCAAATCTGATATAACTTAGCCATAATTTTTTCGATTCAACATTGAATCTCAAACCCTTTTGTAATAATATTCTTGCATTCTTTGCAGAACCAACTTCTTCAAATTCAAAAGATGCTGCATTTATCCAACTTTCCACTGATGTTGGGTGCAATTGTAATAATTCAGTATAAATCTTGTAAATTTTCTTATACAACTTTTCTTTTTTGGCAAATTTTAAATAAGCATCCCATAATAAGAATTCACTTGGGAATTTTTTAATTGATCTATCAAAAATGAATAATATTCTTCTTTGTCCTGCCCAATCAGAAATTGAAGGTTTAGTATTTATCAAACCAACCGATCCTAATCTATTATATCTCTTAGCTCTAAGCTTCTCTAGATTTTTCTCAAATTCAATGTATTTCAAATAATCTCTTGATTTAGAACCTCTTGATGATATTCTATGTTCAAAATCGGTTCTTTTCTTAATGATTTGACTAAGTTCTTGCTTGGTAAAGAGGCCTTTCTTTTCCAAGTCTGCTAGCTCGGGGACTGACTGTTCTAGGTAGTATCTTGTCTTTGCACTCATATTGGCTTGAGGATCGATTGCTTATTACTTGCCTTAATCATTTGAGGTTAGTTAGATCTCCTAAAAGTATCATACAGTATCTATATTGAAATAAATTTTTTTTCAGACGTTTACTACCATTACTGTTACATAAGCGATGAGGATCCGAGCTCCTAACCCTCTTGAAATCTAGTATCATAATATCTCTGCTTATTTGTGATTTTGCCCGTGAACAAAAGGAGTGACAATTCTTTGTTTCCATGATTGAATTTCAACAGACTTGATTACCCAATATCCCAAGACGGTATCAACTTATGCTGAGTTGGGAATTAGTCCTAATAGCCTTAAACTATAATTTCTGTGAAAACGCGAATCAGTTTTGAGTAGTGGTTAGTGGTATATATAATTTATCCCCCCCCAGTGTGAATCTAAAAAATCTAAAGAGACTGCCTACTAACTTGTTAAACAGTGGATAAAGAATACAATATCTTTAGGCGACTTGTTCTACAAGAGACTGTAACATTGCAGAATAAAGTGCGGCATTCTCGTTCCTAGGGCCCACAGAAAGTAAATTTAAAATCGATTCCCCCACAACAAATGCTCACATTTTTTAAGAAAAGAATTATTGATAACCAACCGTCCCCCGCCCCTCTTGTTTCTCCTCAAATTTCGACCCAAGTTTTCAACAAATATAGCGCAGTTCATGGAATCATTATGAGGGAAAAGAACCTGAAATAGCTCTCTCCAATACCGAAG
Source organism: Taiozyma peoriensis (assembly GCA_030574875.1). NCBI lineage: Eukaryota > Fungi > Ascomycota > Saccharomycetes > Phaffomycetales > Wickerhamomycetaceae > Taiozyma > Taiozyma peoriensis. Next base: position 208,110 of record JAJMFM010000005.1, read on the forward strand.
CTTAAGACCTAAAGTTATTCATAGACAACAACTATCCGGAACTTAACATCTAAGATAGAATTACACGTATAAAAATGCAAGAAGATCACTGATAATTAAATATCCGAATAGTACCAACAATACTATTTATTTTAGTTTATATACGTGTCTATGCATTCTTGTATCACGCCACGAACAATACAGTTATCTATCAACTTTTTTTTTTCTCTTTTTGACTTAGTATCCTACAGCAACTTGAGGGTCCGATCCTGTCACAATCAATTTATTTTTCCCTAACCAAGGTAAATCTTGGAATTGTTGGACGTCATTTTAGCAGATTGTATGCGTTTAGTTTGCTAAGATTTTCTAAAAATATAAGGACTTTCTTCGGAATTCAATCAGTTCATAATATTTTTTTTCTTTGTTCTTTCTCGTTTCTTTTTTTTTTTGGCCTGTCTTTGTGTCATGTGGTCCGATACTTGTGTCACATTAATTTAGGAACAATAGAGTACATACAAACAACCTCGTTTTAATCCACTGAACATAACATGAACATGAAAGAAAGAAGATTTTTCTTTGGTGCATTATTAGTGTAATACCTTTTGTTCATTACTACTGAATAATGGGTATCATTCAGAACAGGACGATTTGTATTCGAAAGTTTAATATACTATTATTCTCGTGTTTTATAAATAAGAAACAAACAAAAACAAACAAAAACAAGCAACCTTCTGTTAAAGTTTTGTAAAATTCTTCGCTCCTAGAACAACAATCCAAAAACAACGTTCTGAATTTAAAGATAGCTACTAGCTAATGGAGACTGGACCATTTAGGAAATTGGACTAGAGAAGACTAAATCATATTTTGTAGACACTATGCGCTAAGCAGATGTTATTGTCAACTTTTGAACCGTGTTAGTTAATCGAAAACTAGAGTTAGGACCAAAACTACTATGCACTTCCTCTCTCTCTCTCTCTCGCATTTGAGTCTTTATCTCCCATATTCAAACATGACCTTAGATATTAATATTTATTATGAACAAACACAACTTTCATGGGCAAACTTAAACTTTAAAGTTGTCTAGAAAAAAACCCCAGAAAAATTCAAATATATGTCAGGCGCACCTAATAAATAATGCAAGTATGCGCCTCTCTAAAATACACTGTAAATTGTATATAAACATAGTCATCCCCATCTTTTTTTATTTTTAATATTTTAAACTATAGGTCACTAACTTGTATGATCATGTTAACCATAGAATAAACTAGATATATATTAAGTAATTATTTGCACTTATTTCTTTCATCATAATAATAAACAATACACTTCAAAAAATTTCATTATAGACTTAACACTAAACAAAACATTAAAAAGACTCATAATCACAAAGACAAACTTATTAAACTAGAGAGAAAGATAGACTCATAAACACATTATAAGAGAGTTTCAATATATAAATATACCATTATGCAACAGTCACCACAGACTTCAACTCCATCAAGTGCAGGTGTAAATGACAGAAGAAGATCTTCGATATTAAGTTCCATCAAGTCGCCACTGCTAGAATCGGATGAACTACCCTTACTCCCATCTTCTTCAAAATCTAACGACCCTTTCCAACTTAATTCCTCAATATGGAATTCAAGTTCAGCCGCTCCTACTATTGGTACAAATTCTAGTTTCAACCACGGGTTCTTAGGCGGGCCGGCTGCTACTCTGGGTTCTGCTAACCTTGATCATTTAAGAAGAAACTCTGATTTTAATCACTATTCAACTTGGAGTAACAGTGGTAGTTCTCACAGTGGTAACGGTATCATAAGCAACATCAACAAGACAGACGTTTTGCCATCAGAATCCGCTTCTGCCGCTGTATGGTCACCAAGAAGATTTTCACTAGAGTCTTATGAGCAACTACAGAATCAGCAACAGCAGCAGCAGCAGCAGCAGCAGGCCGCATCAGTAGTTGCTACATCAGCTTCTTTCCCATTCTTTCAATCTCAACAACGTCAATCATCCCAAGGATCATTTGACAGCTATTCACCAACACTAGTGTCTAATTCGACTTTTCAGCATCCTAACGAATCTAATGCACAGCTTCAACAATCTTTCCAGCAGTTGGACTTTTACTTTACACAAGATCCTTATAATAGGGTTCTGGTTAGTGTCGATTCTGTTACTACAACAAATTTGGAGTCAATTTTGATGCAAAATTCAAACGTGAATGATCCAAATAATATCACACTTCCAAAGTTTCCTAATAACTCTAACTTGCCATCACAACAACTTTACTTGGTTGCCTTTAAGTGTGGTAGAATTGATTGCTTTTATCTCCCAGAATCATCAACGCTTTCTTTGAAGTTGAAGGATTTGGTAATAGTTGAGGCTGATAGAGGTAAAGATCTTGGTCAGATTGTTAAGTTGGATTTGTCCATCGATGAATTCAGGCTATTAAAGTTGTTACAATTCATGGATCAACAATCAGCTCTTAACTCGTTTGATCAGAATGGATCGACTAGCTCTAATAATGCAACTGTTGTCAGTGGAAACAATAACAATAATAATAATAATAATAATAATAATAATAATAATAATAATAATAATAATAATAATAATAACATTCCAGCACTGCATTTTCCAAAACCTATTATAAGATTAGCACTTCCACAAGAGGTTTTACAAGTTTTGACCAAGGTGCAGGATGAGGAGAAGGCGAAACGAATTTGTCAATTAAAACTGGATTCCATGTCACATTTGTCGACTGCCAACTTACCTCCTCAATCACAGCAACAGGATCAACAACAGAACCAACAGCAGTCATCATCGCCACAAGCATCACAAGCATCTATCTCTCGTGGTGGAGGATCTTTAGGCTTCTTGAACAGTGGAAATGGATTTATGAATAGCGGAAATAATACACCATTGTCTCACTCCATGGCTATTGTTGATGCTGAATATCAATTTGATCGAAAGAAGTTGATTTTCTATTACAAGGCTAATCACAGAATTGACTTTAGAGATTTGGTTCGTGACTTGTTTAGAATTTATAAAACCAGAATCTGGATGTGTGCCGTCAATTCCAACAGCTTAACAAACTTTGAGCCTGCTTCAAACAGCAATGATGCTACGCTTCCGTTCAACGTTTCTTCTCAACAACTAGCTGGACTATCACAGAGACATAGCCAAGGTGGTGATTACTCCTATTCCAGTTACTCTGGTAACAATCCTACAGGAAGAGACTTTAGTGGTTTCAATCAAAACATCTGGTCAAGCTCTCCACCACCATCCCAACAACAGCATCAGCGTCAATCATACCAACCTCCAGGTACGGCCTCTTCTACTAATTCCTATATGAATATCGACGATGTCAGTAATTATGGTATGAATGCAACATCTTCATCGCCAAATCATAACACAAACATTTATCAAATGAGAAATGCCTATCAAAACGGAAATGGTGATGTAAATGACTTTGAGACACTATTTGGTGGCTTCAATAATGACTCCAATACCCAGATTCGTGGTTCAAGTGTTGGTCACGTTTGGAATTACTAACTAAAGTTTGAATTTTACTTACGACATTAAACACAGACATGACTTTTAATGAATGTTATATAGAGATACACTTTCAGACTTTTTTTTTACCCATTGCTTTTACAACTAAAATACTTTGTTCACTTTTTTTGCTACTTATACTTTGCACATTTTTGGTTTCCTTTTTTTGGTTTTTGGAAAATTATATACATTTCATGATCATTATACTTTTATGTTACTTTAGTTCTTTGATTTTTGTCTTTGTTCAGTTTTGTCAATCAGATTGATCAATTCTTGAAACTAATACTTTTTAGACTATCACAAACTTTAAACAATACAGTCATACAAATACTGAATAGAAATTGAGTTACAGACAGTAGGATACTTTGTGTATTTGTAGTTGTTGGTTGCGGTGCATCTCAAGTAGTGTAATTATGCCCTAGTAACGAAAATCCTCAAGGCCAATAAAACCTCAAGCAACAACGATAGATTTCTATTTAAATTCAGTAATTAAACAAATCTGTATCCTTGAATATAGCGTTCATGGTTTCCCATAGTTCAATAATGGTTTCCTGATTAAATTGCCAGTTGAGATTTTAGTGATCGCGAATTCTCAAATTTTCAGTATGAAAAATTAAACATTTGATCAAAGGCATAAAGTTATAAGGTGTATGTTGTTAATGGATGGAAAATATTAAAAGTTATAAGCTTTGATCAGTGTGATTATCTAACTATAATCAAGATGTTCTCAAACAGAGTATCATCAACTTTCAAAAGACAAACAATAATAGTATGTACTGCAATGAGAAAGGATTGAATTTTTATAGAAAGAGAATACTAACAACAAATCTAGAAACAACAACTATGCAAATTTGCTACAGAAGCCAGTCCAGAGGTTAAAGCTGCCGTTACTGTTCCACAATCCATAATAAATCATGCTCAACGTATGTTTTATATCTATATGCATAAAATAGCGCTTTATACTAACTTTATTTCTATTAGAGCCCCCAAAGTATATTTTGACAACATTGCGTCAGTTCCCATCTTTATCCCCAATCAAATTTCAACCAATTCCATCATCATTATTAAACACGCCACTTCGTCGTGATCTACTATGGAAAGCCGTTATATACGATGCCGATAACAGAAGAGTTGGTGCTTCAAATCCAAAGGGTCGTTCAGAAATGGGTTATTCAAGAAAGAAACTATTACCACAAAAGGGTACTGGTAAGGCTCGTACAGGTGATAGAGGTTCTCCTATTAGACATGATGGTGGTAGAGCATTTGCTAGAACTGCTCCAAATGACCATACCTCTGAACTGCCAAAGAAAGTCTACGCCAAAGCTATCAAGATCGCTTTAAGTGATAAATATAGAAAAGGTGAATTGTTCATCGTGGAAGAGGATTTAGATTTTCTAGAAACAGCTGATGAAGCAGCTACTGATATATTTCTGAAAACGCATGGATTGAAGAAGAACAAGTTGTTATTTATCACTAATGAGTATGCACAAAATTTAATAGATTCCACTGAAAAGTATGCTGATAAGATTGATGTCATTCAAAAGGAAGGTGTTGAAGTGAAAGATCTACTTCATCCTCATAAAGTTTTTATCGATTTGAAATCTTTGGAGTATCTTTCACAACAGTTCGATACTCTATGAACTCTGTGTTTATATAACCTAGTAATGAAATGTAAATAGTTATGTCACATCTTGTCGTACATTAATAAGTAGGAAGCACATTATCAATGTTAGTGTGATATATATATATATATATATATATATTCAAAGCCCTGGTCACGTGCTGATCGAGGTAGTATATAAAATATCTGGTGTGAGGATGTTGATATTTCTTTTCCCAAAAAAGAAATTCGCCTAATGTTTTGACATTCAATTGATTTTGATTATTTAAAACAGTCACAAAAAACTACTTTTTTCGCGAATTCAAAGAACTAACTCAAAAATCTCTTAAAGCTGAACTTTTTTTCAACCACCTTAAAAAGCCCATTTCAAGTGAACTTAATACAGGAATATTCGCGAAAAAGTTTGTGCAAAGTAGTAGCAGCTCTGTGTGAGTTTGTGAAAAATCATCACTTTTCTCTGATAAAAAGTATAATTAAACAATCAACAACCATAGCGTTTCTATTAGAGGAGAGTCTTTTTGATATTAAGTAGCAAACAACAGTCCATTCAAGATGTCTTTAAACGTCCCAACAGAAGGTAGTTTCCAACACATTTTACGGTACGTCAATTATCGAACCCACAAGAAAAAATAGAGTGAAGGAAGATGATAGAGGAGGAAAAGATAGGAATAGAGCCTTCCTCAAGTGAAATCAGCAAATGACAGAAGATAACGTAGAAGAGCATTACAAAGACCTACAAGATAACTGATCAGCAGAGAACAAATATCAAGTCAGTCTTTACTATTTCACAGATCCACATACACAACAAAAAAGTCTCACTATAAAGGATGACCAAGATTGTAAAGCTCAACCAAAAACAGAAGAGCCAAACATATCAACTTGTCAAGTGCAAGAAGAAAGATTCGAAGTGATCAAGCAATACAAGTGTATTATAATTGTCAGCAAGATTGTTCACTTTTGTTTTGTTTTACTATTACTCTATTGCTTTAAAGAAAAATTTAGCATCAACAAAACAATAGTCACTAGAACAAACTCTATATCTCTCATTCCTATCAAGCCTTTATTCACTCTATCATTCTCAGATTCTGTATCAATTTCAAGATCTTATTTACTAACAATTTCACAATAGTTTGTTAAACACTAACGTTGATGGTAAAATCAAAGTTCAATACGCCTTAACCACCATCAGAGGTGTTGGTCGTCGTTACTCTAACTTGGTTTGTAAAAAAGCCGATGTTGATTTATCCAAACGTGCTGGTGAATTAACCCAAGAAGAATTAGAACGTATCGTTACTATCTTACAAAACCCAACCCAATATAAAATTCCAGCTTGGTTCTTAAACAGACAAAAAGATATTGTCGATGGTAAAGATTACCACGTTTTAGCTAACAACTTGGAATCTAAATTACGTGATGATTTAGAAAGATTAAAGAAAATCAGAGCTCATCGTGGTATCCGTCATTTCTGGGGTTTACGTGTTAGAGGTCAACATACTAAAACTACTGGTCGTCGTGGTAAAACTGTCACTACTGGTAAAAAATAGATGAATAATCATTTATCTTGACTTTTCCAATTTTAGTTATAATAATCATATGGGTTTTATAAACTTATGTATATTTTTTGTTTGAAATAAGAAATTGTTTTTTGCATCAAAGCCTTGTAGACAGTGATGCTAATATCAACAAGTAGACTTGCTTTAACGCACTCATTCAAATTACGTATTTATTGATTTATTGATGACATTTTTGAATGTAAATGTTTATTAGTACAAAAACCTATTTAACGTGACATTTACCTAGATTTCAGGTAGAACTTAAGGTTCAAGCTCTACAAACATCTACTCTACACTCACTATGGACATATGTGGATCATAACACGTTTGATTTATCATTACTTATAGCACAATTATTATTAGCTTTATATCACAAGACTGGTATTAACAATTATCTATTTCCAATTTCTCAAATTTAATAGATTTGCAACACACTCATCGTCATTACCTTTTGGTTTATTCTTACTGTTAAATGAAATCTCTTTCAAAGCTTGTCTTTCTTTTAGTGGGGTTGATCTTTGTTGAGAATCTTTGTTCTTTAATGGCGATAGGTTTTCCTTATTTGAAAGTATTGGTGTACTGTTGTTACTACCGTTAATTAGAGCTCTTGGTGGTGTTGGATTAACTCTCATGACTGGCTTTTGACGTTGTCTTTGATTTTGGTGAATAGGAGTCATCATTGAATTCTCATCACTTTGTTGAGAACCTATTGAGCCACCTGATTGAGCCTGTTGTTTGTTTAACCTAAAAGTTATGGTGGATCCGGTTAGTGTAGAGTTATTGGTTCTATTTTGGGATTTTGGAACTCTTGATGGAGTTACTAGAATATTATTTTGAGAAGTTGAAGTGGTAGTATCAAAGTTTTCTATTGGACTGCTTGATCCTTCAATAGACTTAGCTTCTGAGGTAGAGGACTGTAATGATCTTCCTTGCTCCTGATGTTGTACTTGTGGTAAAGGTGATGATGAGGTTTGTTCAACTTTGACAGGTGATGAAGAGTTCACATATGTCTGTGATGTTGGAATTTTTTTAGCTTGCAATGCAGGTTGTGGAGCTCTGGTTTGAACAGAATGATGCGAATGCTGCTGTTGATGAATTGAAAGCTGTGGTGTATTAAAGACCGCTTGTGCTTGATGATCTCTAATAGGCGTAAGAGAATGCTGCTGTTGAAAGATTGGTTCCAAATGATGAACCTCTCTTTCAGCACTAGATTGACGTCTTAAAGTCTGTCTTCTATTTTGAAACCAGATTTGTACAGCTTTTTCAGTCATATCAACAACTCTAGCGATATCAACACGTCTTGCTTTGTTTGGTGTTGAGCCTTTTTCAAACTCATCTTGTAAGATTGATAGTTCCTTTGCAGTTGTTCTTCTTCTCTTACGACGTGCTAATTGTGCATTGTCAATTGATGGTTCATGTGAAGGGAATGTTGAAGGAGAATGAGAAATGAATGCGTAGGATCTTTTCTCTATCAATGGAGACTCTTGAATTTGTGATAGCTGTTGACTTGAATAGAGATTTGGCTGAAGTTGTGAAGTTGGAGTTGGCAAGGCTGGTGATAGCTTAACTATTGAAGCTGATGATCCATTCATGATTGGGTTTGAACCAACACTGAAGGACTTGGAATGAGGTAAGGATGGAATTTGTGATTGTAATTGATGTTGTCTATCCTCAAATTTTAAAGAATCAAAAGAAGGGAGCCTAATAGGAGTTTTCATTATAGCAGAATTTGGAATTGAAGAGATGGATAGTCTATGGGATGACAGATCAGTTGAACCTTGACCAGTTGGTGATATTGGAGCATCTGAAGAATGTACTTCGACACCTTTAGATACGACCGTTTGTTCCTTGGCTCCGTGATCTATAACATCTCTAGAGTTCAATAATGATGATAAAGGTGGTAGTGATCTCGATGTTGAATCAAATGAAACGTTACTCATGTTTGATGTTGTTGCGCGTAGTTCTTGTGATGAATTGATGGATGGCAAACTTGGTCTAGACATAGTTAGGGACATAATAGCACAAGTAGAGGTTATAAGAAAGTAACAGCAATCAATTGGTCTAAAGGAAAAATGGATAATAAGTATAAGTTTTATAGAATATATTGAATGAGGCGACTTTGAGTATAACACGAGTGTTACCAACGAAAGAATGAAAAGGTTTAAGAAATGCTGGGAATTATGTATCTAATATATTCTAATTCAAAACGCATCCACAACACCAAAAGAATAAAACGTTGAATTATTATATACTATTTAACATTTGTTTACGTTTTTTTTTTTTTTTTCTGTTTTTCTCAAGGCCTAACATTCAAAGGGTGATTTGAACCTTTGCATATTATTCCCAAACAAGACTAATTAAACAGAGACTATATATATGCACGAAATTACAATGCAGATCTTAATGGGAAAGTAAAAAGTTGTCCCTCGTTAAAAGATATAAAAACGCGATGAAAACGCGATTTCCAGTTTTTCCAATACTTAACTTTTGACGCGTGTGAATGCAAGTGGTCTTTCTCAATAATTTTTTGAAGTTTTGTTTACATTTTGGAAAAGGGGCAACACACTCAGCGGTTAAACTAGACTGTTCAAAGCAATAATGGGTAAGGAGACATGAAGAATGTGTGTTTGAAGCTACAATAGAGGCTATAACTATACTTAGTGATTTGTTATTATTGAGAATATTTACTCAATGGAAGTTTTGTTGGTAAATCACATTGTGAAGAGGGCAGCCAAATCTCGGAAGAAAGGCGGTAGATGACTTAATATCAACTCAACCAAAAGTTTTTTATCAAGTTCTTTCAAGATTGACTGTTACTGTAGGCCAAAAAGCATGTAAAATTTTACCAATCAATATCTTATTTAGTATAAAGCGCCGATCATTAGAAGAATTTAGCTCAAAACATCCCCCAATTTACTCTTATTTTTGTGTTTTTAGCATTTCGCATTTTATGCGACGTGCCTAATTTAATGAAAACTACTGGTTTTTTTTCGCTTCAAACGCGAATAATTTTATGCGATCAAATGTAAGCTTTTTATTATTTTCTCTTGTAAAATTTAGTTTAAAATCGAAAAAGGTCGAAGGACTAAAGACGGGAAAAAATGGTTGACCAACTTAATTAAAGTCAAGGAACGCTCCTTGCAACACTTTGAGTCCTAAAAATATTGTTGAAACTCGATTGGTTGTCCTAATTTACGTGAGTGGTGTTTTTTTTCGTTTTTTTTTGGCGAGATCTACATAGTTTCCATATTAGGAAAGAATGATCGATCTATAGACCTATCAAACTTCAGCTAGCTTCTATGATAGCCTTCGATGTTGTAAGTTCTGTAATACAACTACCGTACGTGATTTAAGATAGCTTTACTTTCTACACAAAACACTCCACTATTTACTGTACCACCTTAAATATTGATCAAATAGGTACAATCGTCCAATTCTCCTTTAAATCAACAACTGAACAGTCAAATAATCTCAACCTTGTTCATTGCTTTATTGATAGCCGATATATAAGTACATTGAGTCAAATCTCAATCTTCACAATTGACACGATCAAATTTAGTATTTGCTACGCCGAGGAAATTTTTATGTGCATTTTATTTTGTACGTGTTTTACCAAATGAAAATAAAAGGTACCGCAGAAACGACAGCAGCTCAAATTGAATTCCTTGATTGGATTCTATCATTTGCGCAGTGCGCACTGTGTGCTTTGTAAGGGCCTGATTGAGTAAAAGTTTTCGAATTTCCAACTAGATTCGTGTAAATACCTTACAGCTTATGCACCCAGCTAGTTTAGGAATTTTCTTTGAACAAATTGAATTGAAGATGTTGGGTAGATGTCGTGCATGTATAATTTAATGCCTTAAAAGTGTTTTACTAAAGAGGGTACAAAACGTCAGTGATTAATAATGGCTTACTCAAACACGAACATATGCAGTATCTTATCACATCATACTATTTATTATTTATATACAAGGCCCTGAACATTGTTTACTCATTTGCAATCAGAGCAGCGTAACCTTGACCAGTACTTGTGCACATAGACAGAACCCCCAGCTTCTTTTCTTGACTTTTAAGCCCGTTAACCAACGTTGCAATTAGACGAGCTCCAGTGGCACCCAGTGGGTGGCCAAGGGCGATAGCACCGCCGTATGGATTGACTTTACTCTCATCCAACTCTAGACTTCTAATAACGTGCAACGATTGTGATGCAAAAGCTTCGTTCAATTCAAAAATGTCAATGTCATCAGTCGATAGATCGAATCTTTGCAACAGCTTTGGTACAGCGACGGCTGGTCCAATACCCATTAAATGACTTTCGACACCTGCAACTGAACTACCTATAAATCTAGCAATTGGTTTTAAACCATGTTTGTCAGCATTGGCACGAGTTGTCAATATGACAGCACTTGCCCCATCACTTATTTGAGATGCATTACCTGCAGTAGTAGTACCTGTATCTTCAATGAATACAGGCTTTAAAGTAGATAATTTCTCTAATGAAACACTCCCTCTTACCCCATCATCTCTAGAAATTTCTTTATATTCTAAAGGTTCACCGTCTTCTGATACCCTTGCCTTAATAGGTATAATTTCTTTGAGGAAATGACCAGACTCGGTTGCATTATGGGCCTTTTTTTGAGAGTTGAAGGCAAACTGATCTTGATCTTGACGATTGATTCCATATTTGTTCGCAACATTCTCTGAGGTTATCCCCATTGGCATCAGAACATTCTTAGCTTCATCTGATGCTTCTTCTTTGAATGGTTGATATATTCTTGTTGGGATACCTCTATGTGGGAAATAATCATGTGTCATACTTTCAACACCAGCAGCAATACCAAATTCGATCTCACCATTTCGTAGAGAATTAGCAATATGCGTTGCTGCTTGAGCACTTGATGCACATTGTCTATTAACAGTACTCACAGTGGTTTTCACTGGGAATCCAGCACTTTTGACAGCCAAAGCACTTGCTTTATGACCACCCAATGTTTGTAAAACTGTTCCAATGGTAATCTCGTCAACTATTTTAGGATCTACTCCGGCCCGAGTAACGGATCCTTTCAGAACTTTATTAAGTAGTTCTTCTGGATATAGCTTAGCCAATCCACCTTTATTAGCCCTGGTGATTGCCGTTCTTAAAGCGCTTAGTATAACTATATCCTTTGGTGATTTTGTTAGAAGTTTACTAGCTGCTGCTGACATGGTTTAGGTATAGTGTCTAACTAAAGAGAAGGTGTTTAATACCAAGGCTATTGAAATCAACACTTGAACTCACTAGGCTCTTGTGGATTAAAGCTCGATATATATATAGAATTTGCTAGAAATGGTATATTCCCTAAGAGACTAACTTCAAAGAGACTGAAAAACTTAGACCCAAGAGACCTAAGATCATCTTCTGCTTGGACTCATATCAATGCATTAATTTTTAATTTCCAGGCAAATTGATTTCCCATAAAGTTTGGTTTTTCATGACACAAGTCTGGATAAACTATTATCAAAAGTATCAAACTTAGAAGGGGCAACATCAATTTAGTATGGGGATGTATTATTTTTTTTTTTTTATCATCTCGATCCGATTGTGGACTTCCGAAGATTGATTTCAATCTTCAACTAAAACTCCATGTGGATTAAAATCCGTCAACATTGAAGTTGAAAGATGAGCACTGTTAATGTTCTTGGAGAAAATATTCTATAAGATATGAGAGGAAGCCCTCTTGATCATTCATTGTACATATATAATCCAAGCTGGTTGCATATATATTTTGTAATGCCCGTGGCCTGAAGTCGAGAAACTTATATATGCCACTAAATCATTTGATCCCAGTCAAGCCATTGCAGATTACTATTGCATTTATCACCTTCAATGATGTTTCAATTAACCAAGAGAACACTGGTAGTAAGCTCAAAGTCGATCAGATGCTTAGCCCATTTACGTCTTGCTTCAACGCAATCCAAAGTCGTCAGTTCGGCTGAAGAGGCCATTAAAGATATAAAATCTGATATAACATTACTATCTGGTGGGTTTGGGTTATCAGGTGTACCAGAAACATTGATTGATGCATTACTTGAGAAAAAAGATGTCAGAAACATCACAGCAGTATCAAATAACGCAGGTCTAGATGGACAGGGCTTATCTAAACTGCTGGAATCTGGGCAAATTATTAAGATGGTTTCAAGTTTCATTGGCTCTAATAAAACCTTTGGGAGAATGTATCTGGAGGGCGAGATCGATTTAGAACTGACACCTCAAGGTACCATTGCGGAGAAAGCTCGTGCTGGTGCCGCTGGTATTCCAGCTTTTTACACTGCAACTGGAGTTGGTACTTGGTTGGAAGAAGGTAAACTACCAGTGAGATATGACAAAAATGGGAAAGTGGTGAAAACAAGTAAACCAAAAGAGGTTAGAGAATTTAACGGTCGTAAGTTCTTGTTAGAAGAAAGTATATTTGGAGATGTTGCCTTTGTCAAAGCTTATAAAGCTGATACATTAGGAAATTGTTGGTTTAGAGGTGCCTCGAGAAACTTCAACAGTGCCTTTGGAAGAAATGCAAAGTTAACAATCATCGAAGCTGAAAACATTGTACAACCTGGAGAAATTCCAGCTGAAGATGTTCACTTACCATCTGTCTACGTTCATAAAGTTATTCAGTCACAAACTCCAAAGTTGATCGAAATTGTTAAGAACTCAGACAGTGCCAAAAGTCCTGAAGAACTAGAAAGAAATGCTTCTGCATCAGAATTGAAAAAAATTAAAATCTCAAAAAGAGCAGCTAAAGAATTTGTACCAAACTCTGTCGCTAACTTAGGGATTGGAATGCCAAACTTATCTGTTGCTTATCTGGATCCATCATACAACGTTTTATTACAATCAGAAAATGGAATTTTAGGTATGGGCCCACATCCTGAAAAAGGTGATGAAGATGCTGATTTTATTAACTCTGGTAAGGAAACCGTCACTTTGGTCAATGGTGCTTCTCTATTTGGCTCTGAGGAAAGTTTTGCCATGATTAGAGGTGGTAAAATCACTTTAACAATGCTTGGTGGATTACAAGTCTCACAAACTGGTGACTTGGCTAATTGGGGTTTACCTGGGAAAGTCAAAGGTATGGGTGGTGCCATGGATTTAGTTTCAAATCCTGAAGCTACTAAAGTTGTCGTATTGATGGAACATACTGATAGAAAGGGTAATCCAAAGATTTTAAAGGAATGTGTTTTCCCATTGACTGGTGCTAAATGTGTCTCTAGAATCATTACAGAACTAGCTGTTTTTGATGTTGTTGATAATCATCTAAAATTGGTTGAGATTGCTGAGGGTACCACTCTTGAAGAAATTAAAGAAAAGACTGCTGCTGAATTCGAAGTCGCTGAAAAATTAGGGATATTCTAATTTAATGACATTTTGCATAATATAGCTCATAATTTTTGATTGTAGAACGATAATCTGATCTTGAAATAAGACTGGCGAATAAGAAGTTCTCGTCTCGAGCATAAGAGAAGAATGACAGAAAACATTTGGGACAAAAGTCTGTACCAAGTTGATAATAATACAATAATACAATGGTAGGATATACGCGTAAAGCTCTACAGATTTAATAATTAAGTTAATCATGTTAAAATGAAATGGCTAAATTAATACATATATGAAATCTTCTTTACTAATATTTGACAATTCACTAATGTTGTCCACAGTTGCTTAGAGTTTGCTTTTTAGCTCTTCAATGTATTCCTCCCAGCCTTTTTGAGCTTCAGCAAAAGCGTCATAACCGAATAAGAATTTTTGGAAAACTGGGTCACCCCATCTGTTTGGAAAACCTTCAGCTGGAGGTTCTTTCAGGATCTGATCTCTCTTAATCTGCAATGGACCATCTTCCAAATGGAACACGTCTCTACAGTCAGTTGAACCTTGAACAACTTTTGTAGTTCTTGCTTTTCTCAAACTTTCGTATTTCTTAAGAAGACCGTGAATTTGGGATTTGTCAGTGATATTTCCAAATAAAACTGACAAAACAGCAGCATCTTCAACAGCTTGAGCAGCACCCTGTGCTAAATATGGTAAGGTAGCATGAGCAGAGTCCCCTAATAGAGCGATGTTACCCTTTGGATGGACCCAAGTTTCAATCTCCTTTGAGTTTTGTAATCTCCATTTTGATGTAGAATGGATTAGGGAAATCAGCTTTTGTAGTCTTGGATCCCAGTCCTTGAATAATTCTTGTAACTCTTCAATCTTTGCAGCCTCGACGTTAACATTTTCTGGTAATGTATCTGGTGAAAGCACAACAATGTTCACAGTTTCACCATGGTTCACAGTATTCAATAAATATATGACAACATGAACATTTGGGCCCCAATAAAAGTTGATCTTTGGTTCATCGTAAATAAAGCTCAGTTCTGGATGTTTTCTAATTTCTGTTGAACTGACTAAGGCTCTCCAAGCAATATCTCCAGTGTTATATGGTGGATTTGGTCTTCCTAAGACGTTTGTTCTCAGTTGAGACTTCAACCCATCAGCTCCAATTATCAGATCAGCTTGAAATTGGCGGCCATCTCTTGCAATGACAGTGTTGTCATCTTCGTTAACTCTGGTTATTTGTGCGCTTAATTTGATTTCAACGCCAACTTCTCTAGCTCTGTTGACTAAAACAGTGTGGAAATCAGCCCTGTGAATGTGCAAATATGGAGCACCATATTGATTTAGAGTATAGGGTCTTAACTCTAGGTAGTTTAATTCGGCTCCATCGGCCCAACGTCTGAAAGTGTAAGACTTTGGAGCGTAAGAGGCTTTAAGTAGTGGTTCTCTAACACCTAAGGCATCCAAGATCTTGGTTGAATTAGGAGGAATTTGAATACCAGCACCAACTTCACCTAATTCTGAAGCTTGTTCTAAAATTGTAACCGAATGGCCAGAAATTCTAAGCCCAATGGCAGCTGCTAAACCACCAAGCCCTGCTCCCACTATGATAATGCTCAATGGTGTGTAAGTCTTTGGAATGCTGTTTTGTGCCATGATACTGTGTTTAGGTATTTGAATCTGTGTTCAATACCATCCACTTTATCATCGCATCTTCGAAACCGATAGATTGATTTCAAAGGATTTATTCATCTTTAAATCATTATAGGCATCTCTATGTTCTTGAGACCCAATTTTAATCTGATGAAAATAGTGTTTAACTACACTAAAAGACTTAGAATGAAAAACCTCTTGTATTATCAGAGAATACCGGAAAATCAATTATCAAAAGGACCCACAATTTTCCTAAAGTCATCTATGGCAATTTTTTTTGGCCTAGGGCCTGCATATGTGTTTCTTGTACATTTCGGAAATAGACAAAGCCTACAGTGGGTGAAGGTTTAGAAGGAGGACAATTGGAGATATGTGATAATTGACTCTATAACCACTTTACGACAGTGCTACATTTCCTTAGTCTAGCAACAACAGCTTTTATTATGAGCTTACGGCTCGATGAAATAAATAAAATTGCCTTTGGTGTCATGGTTTGGAAATCAATTGACTACCAATCTCCAAGATGTTATGATAAAGATTTATGGGACTGGGTGGCAACCCCATCTCTTTGATAGTTGATTGGCTTAATTCTTTTCCACACTTCTCTGACAATCTTCTCTTGTTGATCTCTCGCTCTATATATTACTTCACCATTATCTATGAAATCTTCTGCATTCCTAATACCCAAATACTGTCTTGATCCAAGATGAGGTCTTCCGATAATCAAATTATCTGGTGGTGGATTAGCACTTGTTACTAGGCCACCACTTTCTTCGATCAGGATTATGCCAGCTGCAACATCCCATTCCCAACAACCTACTTCCCAGTAGATATCACTTGATCCAGAAGCAACAAAACACATGTCGAGTGTCGCAGAACCTAAAGATCTAACACCATGAACGTATCCTCCATTTGACGTCTTTTGAGCTAAGTTTATGAAATTTGATGTTTTAGTCTTTAGATTCCCTTTTTCATAGTCCCTATCTTTGCCCCACTCAACGTTGAGCAGAAGTCCTCTCAATTGCTCATGATCTTCTGAATCTATCAATGGCTGTCTTATAAAGGGTAATTTGACTGTTTTGTTTAACCATGTCCCGCCACCTTTATATGCTGAATACGTTTGATTTAGGAAAGGGGCATTCACCACTCCAATAACTGGCCAACCATCAAGACAAAATGCTATAGAAACACAAACCATAGGAAACAAATGGACGTAGTTGACAGTTCCATCCAATGGATCAACGCACCAAGTTGGATGTGATGGATCAATTATATACTTGGACTTTGGAACATTCTCACTATAGGATTCTTCACCAACGAAATCATGATTTGGATACTTGCGAACAATTTCAGACTTTATGAATCTTTCAACTTTTGTATCAACCTCAGTTACAACGTCAACATTGTTGGCTTTTAGCTTAGAGTTCAGAATAGTGTTTGATTGAGATGAGATCCTATCTTGTGCCGCTTGTAGTAAAATTTTACCAGCTTCTTCAGCAATCTGATAGGCAAATTCATAAATCTCTTTAAGATCGTAGGTCTCTGAAGGCATTATGAGGCAACAGAGTTGGTACGCTGTTGGTATGATGTTGGTATATCGTTGATATCACGGTTATGTGTACTCCCTCTGAATGTTCATTTAGCTGGTCAGGATACTGAAAAGTCTTTCATCAAATTACTAATAGATTAAACTTGTTATCATAATCCCACCTATATTACCTGAAGATCGCCCGGTTACTGAAGGCCTTCAGCCTTAACAGTGAATTACAGTCTTTTTTTTTTTTTTTTGTGTCACTAGAGTCTCGGAGAAGGACACAGTTAGTCTTCCTCAAGTTATTCTAGGACTATTACTAATTCCAGTCCCTTTCCACTAGCACAGCAATAAACGTTTATCCGGAAAAAAAAGTATGAGACAATTTTAATCGTACAGAAGCACCGCTTCGCTATATGGACAAATATTAATGTCAACTATAGCCGCTAACTTTGAACGTAGGACAATGATTTAGCAGGATTTCAAATATGTGAGCAGTTGTATCATATGCATAGATGTATATATATATGTGAATAAAAGCTAATGATGTCCCCTTCGCTACCCATAACCAATTCAATCAAGAGATCAGTAGCACGGTGTCAGAAACTTTTCTCTGTAAACATGACAAGTAACCCTTCAACTTCATTCACCGCTGCATTACAGCAAAATCACTATCATGATAGCACAAACTTGTCCATATCCACGAGAAGTATACACGGTCAAAAAAACAGCATTTCAAAACTCAAGCTACCTTATGAATTATCAATTGCTACAATCTCACTACCACAAGCTTCAATATACGATCGTGCTCGGGCCATCAAGAAGGCAGGATTTGATAGTTTTGAGTTAATGGAATTAGACTTACCAGAAATTCTACCAAATTTATCCAAGTTCAAAAAATTCTTGGAAGATTTAAACTTGAAGATTTCAATATTTCAACCATTTAGAGACTTTGAAGGTGATTGGGAAAATTTTAGTGACAGAGTTTTAGAATTTAATAAAAGATTGAACCTAATGAATTATCTTGAAGTTGATCTGATCCTGGTTTGTACCAATTGTTTGAAAGATGTTCAATATGATGAGGATAGATATATAACACAATTAAGAGTTGCAAGTGAATTGGCTTCTAAAAAGGGAATTAGAATTGCATATGAAGCATTATCATGGGCAACTCATATCAAAACCTTGGATCAATTATTGAGAATGGTGAAGTTGGTCGATAGAGAGAATTTTGGGGTTTGTTTGGATTCTTTTCATATTTATATCCACAATTGCTCAATTGATATAATCGAAGAAGTAAGAGAAAAGATATTTTATATACAGTTAAGTGATTCAGAAGTTGGATTAGATCTACCTAATTTGTTGTATCACTCTAGGAGTTATAGAAATCTACCATATCAGGGATCCTTCAAGAATTTGGAGTTGTTACAAAAAGTTGATAGCTTAGGTTGCTATAAAGGGCCTGTTTCATTAGAATGCTTTAGTGACGTTTTCAGAAAATATAAGAATTTGAACTATGCAGCTCAAGAGTCTTACAAGTCTTTAGTCTTTTTGCAAGTTGAATTGTTGAATTCTGATGAGACTAATAAACAAAAGGATTTTAAACTACCAAAAGAATTGAAAAGTGCACCGGAAAATACAACCTTACTAGGATTTCATGTTCTTACTGATGATATTTCATCAAATGGTGTCATAGAATACACAGACCCGCTTAATGCGTTCCCTAAAGTGGAGCTTGTGGTGAGTGATAAAGCATATTTTGAAACAAGACTACAACTCTTAAGTTATACAAGCAATTTGGCATTTCAAAGGTTTATATCCCTTGATCAGGTTAAATCTACGGCTGTCTCAACATCTTTGATCATCGAAAAGAATATTGTGATCAACTGCAGTAGGTTAACATACAACAGTTTATTGTTGTACTTTAAATCTGTACTGCAACTCAGAGAAAAACCAAATGAGAAAGAGGTAAATTTATACGGTTTGTCCAAAAGTAGGACATTTGGCAATGATGATGTCAAAATAACAATTGTTTCTGTGCATGATAAACATCCTGTGCTGAGGAACAGTTTGTAATAGAGAGTGTGTATAGAGAGCATAGAAACCATAGGTCAATTGGTTATTAATTTTGTAGACTAAACCCCATTCTTAAAAGACTAGACCAAACCACATCAAAAGAGACTTTGTATTTTGCATGGGGACTGGGGACTTATTTAGTCCCCAAATCAAGCGCGACCAAGTTTTTCTGATGCAGCAACAGACAGTCAGTAGCTTATCGAATTCCACGAATATTACCGCTTTTGACTTTTCTCTTCCCTCCAAGTTATTCTAAGTCAAGTCTCCATTTCTCATAGATCAATGTCAGTTAATTCTACTTAATCCTTTTAAAACCTATCATTTTGAAAATAGGTGTCTATTGATTCACATCAGAGCTTGTGTTAGTTGTTCTATATCATAAAATTCACTGCTGCTCTCTTCGGTACCAGTTCGCTACTTATATCAAGCTCTTTACTGAACATCCTTACCTCTTAACCAAAGAATATTAAGTGGAGAACTATGATAAGTCTGCTGCTATGAGCGACGAAGATACACAAAAGACCAACAAGGGCGCTAAAGACGATGTCCGCTCAAAGTCTAGATCCAAAGAAGAGAACGTTTCGTTAAAGAGAAAGCGTATTAGTAAAGCGTGCGATAACTGTCGTCTGAGGAAAGCTAAATGTGACGGTTTAACACCATGTACCTCATGTTCTGTTAATGAGGATCAATGCATTTACTCAGAATCAAATAAAAAAAGAGGAGTGCCTAGTGGATATACTAAAGAACTGGAGACAAAGAATTTTCTATTACAACTATTGTTGACTAAGTTATTTGATGATGATGAGTTGATTGAGAAGAGAATTATAAGGCTATTGAGTGACAAATCACTAAAGAATGAGTTTCTTGGACAGATCGATGATTTAAATCAAATATGGCAACAAAAAACAAATGTAAAGGCACTGTTCACCCAGTTCCTGGTTAATGACCTGCCCAAGCTAAACTTAGATGTTAAATTTTCAACTTTGAAAACTTCTCCAGTGGGCCAACTAAAGGAAGATTCTATACAGCCGAATGAAAGTGATGATACAACTGATCAGAGATCTCTGGCAAACAAGAAAAAGAAACTGGTATCACCTGCAAATGGTAGTGAACCGAGATCTGCAATTGCTTTTCAGAAGCAGAGCCATCAAGCCCATTCTCATATCAAGTCATCAAACAATGTGAAATCTGAGCTACAATCACTTCAGTCCCCAAAATTCACTTTGCAATACCAAGGTTTATCATCCTCAAATTCTACTTTCAGTTCTAAAGCTATCCAGCAATATGTCGCAGAATTGCCACACAATGTGAAGTCTCCATTTAGAGTAGGGTCCGTATTCAACATAAAGTCAACCTCCAAGAATCTACTACCAATTGAAACACTACAATTCCCTTTGAACACTAGAAAGTTAGTTGATTCTTATTTTCAAGTTATACATCCTTGGCTACCTATGGTTAATAGAATCTCCGTGATCAGATATACACATAAGTCTAATGCTAAAGATCCATCTAAAACAGATGGAAATTTTATAGGTCTTATTTGGGCTATTTTATCAATAGCACAATTCAAGTACAATGGCTTCAATGAAGAATCTAAGATACTTAGCTTGAACTGTGCCAGGAATTCAATATTATCTTTAGAAACTACGAACTCTTCCACTATAGAAACCATACAGTCCATGTTATTGCTAGGCTTGTTCTATTACGAATTAGGTGAGTGGGATTCTTCGTGGGTGTTAACCTCAAGTGCTTCAAGAATGGCCGTTGATACAAGACTAATGGTTAACAACTCTAAGACTTTGTCAGAAACTGAGATCAAACTAAGAGAGAGAACCTGGTCTGGTGTCTACTTGCTAAACCTTTTACTAAGTCTAAGACTTGGTAGATCACCTATTGTCAGAAAGACTGATTTCCCTGTTCCAACCATTTCAGAAGAGGATTGGGAAGAATGGGACAGTTGGAATGAGTTTCAAATCAAAACTCCTAATGATACGCCTAAGTCAAGCTTACCACCTCTAAAGCTCGAGAGTGGAAGGTGTCTATCCGTTCATAACAAACTTCTTGAATTGACTTCTTTATTGAATCTAATAGTCACTTCAAACATTGAAATTGCGAATAACACTCTGGCCACTGATATGATGATATCTGATCAACTTAAACAGTATAAGCTGGTGGAAAATGAAGTTTTGACATATAGTGTTCAACCTAATGAGAGTATTTCCGTTGCATCTATTGAGAGTGAGTTGCATAAGTGGTTTGACTCGTTACCATCACATTGTATGATTGACTTACACACGTCAGAAAAAGAAATGGACCGAATCCCTCATTTTATTGCTGTGTTGCATCTAATCTATAACCTGAGTTGGGGATTACTAGCCATTAAGATTCTTGATATGAAGCATATTGATGATAAGCAGTATTTCACCGACAATGGTGACATGAATATACGAGGCGTTGGTGTGGAAGTTTTAAGTCATTTGAACTCTAACTCAAACTTCTTACGAAGCTCTGAAAATATCTTGAAGATACTTAATAAGTTTGAAGATAATGAAATGGTACTCTCTATACCTTATTTGGATTACTTCTTGAGCATAAGCTATAAATTAAATTCTGACTTGAGTGGAAATCATAACGATAAAATCAACACAATCTTTGAAAACACTAATGATATTTCACCATCAATCAGTATAAGCAAGGACATTATCCGTATCATGAAGAAACAATCGGACAATAGAAAGTGGTTATTATCTACCTTGAGTATCGAAAACAATGATATAAATTCTAATACTTATTATAACCTTCCTCATTCGGTATCAGAAAACGACAGGATATCGCAAAGTCGAGAGCAGAGCATGCCAATCTTCTCTCAACCTGTTGATAGTCAAGTGGATAACGTGTTGCAAGAGCAAGGATTTTTTGATGACCCGCTCAACAATAGGCAGCACGAACATCAACAAAAATCACTATTCAATCATACCATAGGCAATTCAAGACCTTCATCTACCGCTAAGTTAACACTTGAGCAACAGCAGGCATCGCTACCTAAACTACCCTCAAACTTTCTTTCATCGAACTTTGTTTCAGCCCTGAATTCACCATCATTTTCAGGTAATACACTAAATTTAAGTCAGTCGACTCTTAATAATCCTAATAATGCAGTTGAAATTAGCAATGCAACTGATGCAACATTTGAGGATACGTTTGATAGTTTTTTAATGCCTACTCAGCTTCCACAGCATAGAAATGAATTGAGAATGAAGCAATTTATGAAGAATTTGGGGTATGTTGGTAATATCAATCTATTCGATACCACCCCTACTCCTGTGCTATCAACTTCAAATAGACCGGGCAATAACCAAAGCTCTCAGCGTGCAGTATTTGATGTTGGTGATATTAATAATGTACCCAATGTGAATAGTGGTGCTGCTAATACTACAGCAAACCAACAAGATCTTGCCAGCTTAGGTATAAGCCCAGAAGAGATTGAAAGTATCGGATTACACGAGTATTTGGAAGAGTATCTTGCTGGTCAAGGTAATACAAGAAGGTTTTAGCATATACCTTATTTATTTTATTTATATAGAACAGAAAGTTACTGAAAGTCAAATTGAGTTGATCGAGGTTAAAAATTGTAGACTATGTTGAACCGATGTGATCTCTTATCTACTGTTATCAGATCAGAAACTCAAGTCTTATTACCAAGGTGCTCTGTATTTACCAAGAAGGAATCACATATTCGCATCAGAACTCTTATGACCACTTTACTGAACCACAAGAGACTAGAACCTAAAATGATTACGTAAAATCCAGTCTCGAAAATATTTAAGATTTTTGGATATTTAAATACCCACAACCACCACAATAAAGCTTGGGTTATTATTATGCGGTCACTAACGACTTACAACTTTAAACTCCAATCCCTATGGAATTAAGGATATAATTTCAGTGGATAATCAAACATCCTCTACATTTGGCTGGTCTTGCTCGACCATAACTGCTCAAGGGTTCACGGAGCTCAGGCTTTTCATCACCTAAAAAAAAATTTTAGTCCCGAATTTTTGTAGTCTCTATTTTAATATTTATTATCTAGTCTCACACACAAACACTCATCTCCGATTTAGTCTCTATAGAATTCCTTATAAAACCATATAATTACCTTAATGACGATAATGAACTATTACAGATCTCTTGTTAAGAGGCACGTACCCACAATTAGACTCATATCAAAGAGAACATTTAGCTCATCTATCATCATAATGACTGAACCAAAGAGATTCGGTTTAGAATCTCAAGTTCAAAGAAATCCACATGGTGATTTCAACAAAGTTGAGCAATCCAGAGAGCCTTTCGAATCAGATGTGAAATGGCATTATACACAGATCCCAAAGACTAATTGGGTCCCAGGTGAAGGTGCTAATGATTCTTCATGGAAAGAGCATAAAAAAATAGCAATTGATCCATTTGGTGAAGATCGTAAACCTGTTGATAACTATAAATTATTAATTTCTGGGGTTGTACCAAGACCTATTGGGTTTGTATCTAGTATCAGTCCCGACGGTGAAAGAAACTTAGCTCCATTCAGTTATTTTACAATGGTTAACCACGATCCACCGATATTTGTTATTGGATTCAGTGGTGGTAAAGGAAATCCTAAAGACACTGCTAAAAACATCTTGGAGACTGGTGAGGTTACGATTAATATCATAAGTGAGTGGTTTGTCGAGGCTGCTAATTTTTGCTCCACCAATAGTCCTCATGGTGTTGATGAATGGAAATTATCAGGATTGACTCCATTAGAATCTAAGATTGTTAAGCCTCAACATGTTGCAGAGAGTGCATTCTCCATTGAAGGTAAATTAATAACACATCATGAATGGAAATCGAAAAAGGAGCCAGAGAGATCAACTGGGATTTTGACAATAATTGAAGGTGTTCATTTCCATGTTAGAGAAGACGTTATAAATGACAATCTGAATATCATTGACATCACCAAGTTGAAACCAGTTAGTAGACTTGGTGGTATCACTTATGGTAGAACTACGCAAGGTTATGAAAAATTAAGACCTGACTATGAAAAAGAAGTCGAAGCTAAGGATGAGATTAAAAAGCTCGTTGAATAGATACGTTAATATAAAGAGTCTTTTGTTTGAACAGTTATTTATTTGTAGTTGCAGATTGAATGATGATGCCAGCGAGTAGTGAATTATTGACAACCTACCCATTGTATTATTAGTCCAAAAAGCTTGTACTACAGAGCAATGATAAAAGGGCATTTGTGTATATACATTAGATTTGATAATTCGATTGATGAAGCACAAATCTGGTAACTTACTAATGCGAAGCAGCAGCAGCAGCAGCACTCTCCTTTCTAATATGGTCATACAAAATCTCCACAACCTTCTTGCTTGGTAACTCATCAATTTTGTAACCAGTCCATAAAACTTGTTGAGCAATACCCTGATAGATCATAGCTTCGACACCACTAATAACTTTCCAGTCCGAATTCAAGAAATCATGATATAGAGTGGTTTCAATGACTGGATGATAACACATCTCCAGCACTAATCCTGGTTTTTCCTGGTTTTTGAAAACGTCTAATGTAGCTTTTGCTTGTAATTCCTCTGGTGACTGTGGTGCAAAATTTGGAACTGTTAAAACGACAAGTTTAGGGAGCTCTTTCAATGCTCTTGCTTGTTCTGGGGTTTCGACGTGGATGATCTCACCATCAAATCCGTTTTCAACCATTGAATTCTTAACATCATCCACTTCAGATTTGAATCTGTTGATAATGTATATCTTGGAAACGTTCAACAATTTGTACAAGGCATAGATTGCTGATCTACAAGCACCACCACCACCGTATACTAGGCCAGGCAAATTTTCGTATTCTTTGGTCTCATTTGGATAATTCTGTAGGAAACTTTCACTAATACCAACCGTATCAGTGTTTGTACCGACTCTCAATGCCTTGTTAGTAACTGGGTCGATTCTAGTGTAGATGGTATTAATCGATCCACAACCTTCACCAACAGCGTCTAACTCATCAACAATCTTGATTGCATTGATCTTATTAGGCATTGTAACAGCACTACCAATTAATTTTTCATTTTGAAATTTGTTGTGAAAGACATCTAAATCAGAGCTTTCGAATTGAGTATAGTTCCAATCAAGTCCCAACAGATCGAATAAGGTGTTGTGTAAAAATGGTGCTTTGGATTTGGAGATATGTTCACCGAAAAGATAGAACTGTTGTTTAGATGATCTTTGTGATTTGAAATCTGGATTAAGTAAAGCCTTGGTGACGGTCATGGTTGTGTCAAATTTCAATCTATGTATGTGATGGCTCTAATTGTCTTTAGTTGAGTAGTGCAAGAGGTCCTTTATATGTTAAAACCACGTAGGCAACTATTTATATATACAATATGAGCACTGGTGATAATTCTCAAGTTGATTGTTTGATCTATGTTGATCAAATTTATTCCTAGTCTCAGATATTGTGATGGTGGGCCTAAATGGATAAACAATTAACATCAATATCGGGTCAAAAAATATAAATATGAAAAATTTATACCCGAAATACTTCCAGCCGTTTTATCTTTTCTTTTTGTTTTGAATTTATCCATCAATGTCGTAATGAAGCACGCTTTGATGACTTCAAAAGCTGCTTTCCCCAGTTTATGAATGCGCTTCGATGGAACATGCATAGTCAGCATTGTCAGCGTCATCATTGGTTACTAAAATCTGGGGCAAGTTTATTTATTTGGAATTTGACAGAGTGGGTATTTTTTAAACAGCTGGTGGAGATGAGTAGAGCCTGCTTCACACAAAAAATGTACTACAGGAAATACTCTAACGCTGGCCATTTGTTGTAATTTGGTTATAGTTTAAGGACAATCTGAACACAGCGTCCGTAAATTTTCTTATATTGACTCACTGATATAGAACTAAAGTACTACCTGTTGTCTACGACCCTTGTAAAGACTAGTAATGAGATTTTTAATGAATAATAATATACAGAAAACACAGATAATGAGGTGACTAAACATTAGATCTTGATGAGTTTGTTGGATCCTCGCCAACACTTACCTGATCTTCAGTTGGCTTTTCAATAGCATAGATATCAATCCCTTTAGATTTTTTTTCATCTTCTAAAAGACGATCTTGCTCGATAATTTTTAAAACTTCACCATGAGCTCTCCAAGCTTTGAACTTGAAAAGCTCATCAACGTATTCAATTGGAATGTCTTTAGTTTCAGGGTACACCAAGTAATAAATAGGTAATGAAACCACCATGGCAGCAGCGAAAAAGAAGAAAATACCATAGTGCATTGCAGTGATCATTTGATTGGTGAATCTAGCTAATATGAAAGCCCAGAACCAATTAGAAGCTGCATTTATCGAACTTGTAACATTTCTGACATTACTCGAGAAAACTTCCGCATTCCAAACCCATGGAGTACCCGACCAACTAAAACCATAACCAATAGTCCAAATATAGAACAAGGCCAAGGCAGCTTTACCACCTGCATCCATCCCAGTATCACCAGTGGCCAATCTTGCCGTTGGATTGGCAACTTTGATGTAGGCACCAATATACCACATACACAATGAACACACTATTAAACCAAAAGCCATAGAAGGACGACGACCATATCTGTCAACAATACATAGAGACCAAATCAAGCAACACAACCCTTTGATCACACCAAAGACACCGGTAGATAGTAATGATGAATCAAGTGATGAGATACCCATTGTTTGTAGGATTCTTGGAGAATAGTAGTTAATGGCGTTAATACCAATTGCATTTTGAATAATGAAAGTGGAAGTAGACAATAGTAATCTATATGATAATGCTTTACTGGTATAAATGGCCTTTATTGGATCCCATAAACCAACACCAATAGTTTGTGCCTTTTCTAACATTTCATCCTCAATCACCTTGATTTCATATTGAATATATTCATCATTTTCAGGCAGATTTCTCAAGTAACATAAATTCTTAATACCATGCTCTTTCTTGTTGACAGAAAACAACCATCTTGGAGATTCTCTCAATGTGAATAAGCCAAGTGCAAAGAGACCTGGAGGGACTAATTGCAATGCAACAGGAATTTGCCATTGTTTACTTTCTGTATCAGCAATAGTAGTAGAGGTACCATAGTTAATCCAAAACCCGATAATTCCACCAATTTGCCATGCGATTTCATAAAATCCAATTAGTTGACCACGAATAGAAGGTGGAGAACTTTCAGCAATGTACATAGGAGCAACATTGGAAACAGTACCAATACCTAACCCAGTTATAACTCTACCAGCATACATTGGGCCTAAACCAATTTTTTGACTAGCAGCAAGTTGGATAGCACTACCAACTATCAAAAGAAAAGTTGCAACCCAAAGCGAAATAACTCTACCATATTTAGAAGCCAAAGGATATGTTAAAAGAGCACCAAAGAAGGCACCAGCTTGGAATAAAGAAATAATAGTTTCAGAGGCCCATGATGCTTTTGAAGCAGCCAGTTTATCTATTCCAAATTCCTTTTTGAAAGATCTTAATGCAACCATCCCACCAGCAAACCCAGCGTCATAACCAATGATCACAGCCACCCAGGAGGCTAATAAGGCAGACCAATAGATACGCCAGTTATAGACAGCTTTCGGAGTTGGTCTTGTTTCATGTTTTTCAAACATGGTGAATATACTGGAAAGACCACCCATTGTATCTGTTATGGTCAAAAAAAAATTACTCTTAATAGTTGTTTTGATGAACAGTGTCAAACTATGGAATAACTTTGAACAATGAAATGAATGAATATGATGCAAGCAGTGGTTACAGAAACATTCAAAGAAATGTGGTTATGTTTGCATTTATATGAAATTTTTCGTCGAAGCCTATATAAAAGTAGTTGGCAAAAAAAAAATTTAAAAAAAAAAAAAAAAAAAACTCTTGTTAAACAATCAAATGTTGATCACCTATATTTTTCAACCGTGACTATAGCTAGCTTCCATAGTTAAAAATATTCGAGATCTAGTTGGCTACTTTATTTTTGCTTGGTGTTTTATCAAAGAGAAATATAATTAACCGGATAATGTTTATCCAAGTTTGAGGAGAAATAAAATAAAATAAAATACTGTTTGATTTAACGTTTTGATGTGTACAGTTCCAGAGATAATAAACGAAGGAAAAAAAGAAAACTGTTCTTTAAACTGATTCAATATTGTAAGACCGGCCATTAGCAACTAAGGTTTAACTTTTATGCGTAAGCACAATGCAAATTGAACGTTAAGATTGGGGAAAATTATTTTTTTCTAAAAATGATGACTCAACCATCGATTCGAGATTCGTGTGGGGAACTAAGATCGACAAAATTAGCGATTGAAAAATAACCATCAATTTTTAAGCCCCAGGAGCTCGCCATTAAATTTGACTGGTGAGTGGAATTACTATGATTCAAGTAAACCCAGTGCATTATCTTTCATAGTGGGAATATGAAAAAAGTATCGAGATGCTGTCGCAAAATTTTTGGATTAACGTACTCCGACTACCCTACAACTGGTTGAAATGTATACTCAATTGATACTAGTATGGTACTTGAGTTGAGTGTCCTAATGTAGATTTGAGGCTTGATATTATCTGTAGTTAGTTGGCTATTTGAGCAAATCATCTGATTCGCTAATAGACAGGCAAAAGGGTATTATTTAGTACTTCAAATATTCTCTTCATTTTAGAGCTTTTTCAACTATTGTTTTCAAAAAAGAGTCCGCCATTTTTGCTGACTTTGTTCAACACCGTCGGCATTGCCGGGATAAACATGAAAGGTCGATAAAAAATTTGAGGTCTCATGCTTTATACAACAACTGACTTACCTTACAGACGCAATCGTAAACGATCATTATAATTATTTATTCATAGTATAGATTTATATGCACCGACAGCGACTTTGTATATCGGGAAAACAAACGTCTTCTCCAATATCACAAAAAATCTGGGTATTGTGCTCTATAGGCAGCGAAATGCTTAATCAAAACTTGTCTCATCAATTGCTTTGGTGGTGGCCTACTTGTGAAGATCTCAAATTGTGACAGTGCCTGAGCATGGAGATATGATAACCCATGGACCGTGACCCATCCATGATCTCCAAGGTTTTTAGCTTGGATTAGCAGTGGTGTTAACAATGGGTTATAACCTGTTTCTAAGCTGACTCCACCACCGATATGACTGAACCAATATTTAGATAACGTAAAATTCACAGGGACTTTGGTTTTCGAATCAATTGCTGGTATACAAGAAACTATGATGGTTGGATAATTCCAGTTCGTTGGCTTGCTTTGGACATCCAAGCTATCTAGGACCTTGACCTCAAAGTTTCTCGATACTTCTTCTATTTCACCACCTTCCTCAAATGTCATTGGAGATTGAACGTTATAAAAATCTGCCAGTTGAACAGCATTTGAATGAGTTCTATTCCAAATCATAATTTTCTCAACACCTAAAGAAATCAGAGCGTATATGGTTGCTCTACCCATACCACCACTTCCCAAAACCAATGCAGTAGTCCTCTTGGTAACGGTGTTAACAGGTGAGAGATTTGAATAGATACTATTCTTCAACCCAAGCCAGTCGGTATTGAAACCTAGTGTTTTTGAAGTTTTGTAAGGATTTTGGACATCCTTAACTGAAAGGATTGTATTCAAGGCACCAATTCTTTTGACGTGGATTGTAACTTCATCAACATATTTCAAAGCTTTAAGTTTGAAAGGCATGATAACAGCAACACCACCAAAATTAGGTGCTTCAATCAAACGCTGTAGATCTTCGATGCTGTTGGATTCATAAATACCAAACTGATGAGGTAAACCTAGTTGTGCATATGCTATGTTATGCATTGGAGGGGATAACGATTTTGAGACGTTTGAGCCAAAGACAAAGAAGTTTAGTTTGGGTTTTATAAACGATTGGAACAAAGCTTGCTGAAAGCTTTTATTTGTCAACTCTTCATCCGCGAATATTTGATTGATGGAATAGGTGTTCCCCAGCTCATTTGAGATTTGTAAGTTATCAATGTTAACTAAATTAGGTAAAACTGGTGTAAGTATAGGATTCAATAGTTTGGAAAATTTCCCCAATTTCCCACCATTATAACAACTAATTGGAATACTAGATACACTTGCATATTGTCTAGCGAATGAAATAGCGTCAATATTCTCGCCATGATGATTTATCGATTTCTTTGAGATTCTAATAACATCACAATTGAGTTCTTCACAATGCTGTACGATAGATTGTGGTTTGGAAGTACTCCAAAATCCAATTACATCTTCAGAGCAAGAATAAGAGCCTATGATTTTGGTGTGACCAGACATTGAAACAAGAGTCTTGTAGATATCCTTTGCTTGATCAGTGTTGATGAGTTCCAAAAGGGAAAGATCTAACGATATGAATTCGAGACCTAGTCTTATCCCACTGGTTAAAAAGTATACGAATTGATTTATCAAGTCCTCCACATTTGGTAGACTTAAAAGTTTAGATAGATCATCATGAATAGTCAATATTATAGGGAACTCACATTCTGTGAATCTTCTAATTCTTGAAACAAATTCATCAAACTCTTCAAACTTCAAACTCAATTGGTTCAAATCCTGTAGATCCAATAAAATCTCCACAGAATCACCTCCTAGAGTCAAATCGACAATACTTAGTTCATTGTTGAGGACGTATGGATATTTGATCTGTAGTGCTGTTGAATTCCGTTTGAGCTCGGGGGTCTTGGAATTAATCTGTTCAAAGTGTTGACTGTTGACGTTTCCATTCTGTATGAACTTCAAAAGACTTATGAAATTTTTCTCAGTTGACTTCAAAGCTAATAAATTGTTGTTATTCATATCGTCATCTATGATAGAGTAGCTGTTATGATCATTGTTATCAAAATTTCTGTTAAAGAAGTCAAAATTAGAGCTTTTTCTATAAAGTTGTAATCTTTGTTGTACAAACTTCAAAAACTTCTCATACTTGATCGAATCACTGTTCAAATTCAGATGGTTGAAGTAGTGTAATACTCTAAAGATCTCACATTCCACGTGAATTATAACATTTGTGATACTTAGTTGGGTCAAGATCTGTACCGTTGGTGGATAATCCACACAAGAAGCAGGGAGAACAATTATAGAACCATACTCATAGTCTTTAAGTTTCTTCACTATAAGATCGTGCTGTTTTTGTTGGTGCTGTTGTTGGTGTTGGTAATTAGTCCCATCTGATGATTTGGCGTTGGTTATGGGGGTTGATTCATTACTGATAATAGCGTCCAAATCGACAAACTTCTTATGGAGAATAGCAGAAGCCATAAGACCCAGTGTCGATTTTCCAACTCCATTCATTCCAATGAGGATGATTGATTTCTCATGGTGGAACTTCCTTGTGGGTAGCTGAGTCATTTGGCTTATTGTGTTGTCTTTAGTGGGTGGTTATAAGGTTATAGACTTTTAATGATTGGATTATGTCTGCCTCTTTATATGTCGACGTATAGATAACCATATAGATCTGATTTCAGCTAGGTGTGATTCAATTCACCTACTTAGAGATATATTTTCAACAGGATGATGTATTGATAATGATCAAACCATTTTTTTTCTTCTCTTGATTTGACTTGTTCCCCTACTTAAAACATATGAATAAAAGAACAGCTTAAATGTTTATCCCACAAATTACTCCTCGTCAAAGTTTGAGCCTCTTATCGCGATGAGGGTGTCTGGGTGTTTACTTTTTTTTGGCTGGAAGTACCTAAAATCAACTATCCGCAAAGAGTAGATAATGCAAAAGAGTATTACAAGTTCAATTGAGGTTACAGGTTGCTTTACAAAGTGGGTTACAGAGATTATAGTGTTTGAATGTGTCTTGAGGTTTTTGAAAAAGGGAAAAAAAAAAAACAAGTAAATATATCATTCATAACTAATCCAATGGAGCAATTGGTAAACCATCCTCGTTTAGTTCGATTGTGTTATCCCAAGAGTTAATGAAATTTCTGGAACTTTCCACTCTCGTAGCCTTAGCCTCAGCCTCAGTTACTATTGTGAAATCCCAATTCAAGAACCAATCTTTTGGATCCAACTGATGTTGTCTAGCCAATTTTTCACCAATTGGTACTAAATCAAACAACAACGGAGTTTTCACACCAAAGACAGCATCAGATTTTTCAAAAGGATCACCACGGTGGTATAAGGCTGTTATCAAACGATCATAACCTGGTTTTTCAATTATAAAATGGATATGGGCTGGTCTGAATGGATGTCTTCCAATGTATTTCAAAAATTCCCCGACAGGACCATCATGTGGGATTGGATAAGGAACAGGTTTGGTACATTTTATAACGTAAACCCCATTCTCATCTGTCTTAACAATGCCTCTACAATCTGGACCATCTCTATCTGCATATTGGGTATCGTATAATCCATTCTCATCACATTCCCAAATATCTATCGAAGCACCTTCAATTGGATTTCCTTGAACGTCTGTTAATCTCCCAGTAATTAATAGTGGTTCACCTTTACCATCAGAACTAATACTTTCACCATGGCTATGTTCTTGAGCATCATGCGTATGGAAAGGGCCTAATAATGTCCCCACTGTAGCACCTTCTGGCCTTGGATGAGATAACCCATCAACCAAGACAGATAATCCAAGTACATCACTTAGTAAGATGAACTCTTGTCTTAGATCTGTACAGGTTTTACCAACTTTTGTTAAAAATTCGATACCAATCTCCCATTCTTCAGTTGTTAGTCTTGTCTCTCTTGCAAAATCATGTAAATGGTTGACTAATCTCTCCAATATGAATTTTAATCTTCTATCAGGATTTTTTGAGTTGACTATAATTGTATTAGCAGTTAGAGTCTCTTCACTCATAAACCCTATCTTTGGTGCATCAAATGAGAAATCTTCTACTTTTGCTGGTGACATTGGTATGATAATCAAATGTTTTATATGTTTTGTATGATGTTCTTGATTCTTAAGATCAAGAGATAGAATACATTATCCAAATCGTTGAATGAAAAGTAAAGTAATTTATAGCAAACTCATGAACTTTAAAAACTGTGAGTATAAAACATCATTATTATACGATTCGATCGGTTAATAAAATATCCACAAACTCATCAAAATAAAATAATCATTCAAAAACTAAATTACCGGGGGTTTGAAAAAGAAATTTTATGTCATATAAAAAAAAAGTGAGAAAACATCCAAAAGAGGAAACTGTCTATTTTTGAGTTTATTGAGTTTAATAGTTTATTGAGTTTAATAGTTTAATGATAAATACAAAATAGGAAAATATCCCAAAATTGATTAAAAGTAACCCTCCTCGGTTTTAGGACTGAAATAAATTTGGTGGTGCTATTGTAACTACAGTAATTAATTATTAAAAAGGACCCTATTTTTTTTTTTTTTTTTTTTTTTTTCCAGCCTTTTTCTGGAATTAGTACCAATCCAAAGGAGATAGAGAGCCCTTCAAATTAATGATTGTGAAATTTACAGATAATTTTTTACAAGATTAATTGACTGTTATAGTTTGTCTTGTTTGGTTGTCATTCAAAATCTACATCAGATACATCGAGTCGAATATGACAGGAATACCCAAGGGGAAAGAGAACAAGCGAGTTTATTCGACACAGAGCCATAGATACACGTGGTTAACCACCACCATAACGGTATTAATAGCAGTACCACTCTTGGTATATTTAAAAGATCCTTATTCATTAGTGTCAAGATTCAACAACTCACCTTTTTACGCAGCAAATGCAAAAATTGAACCTCAAGTACAATTTGAATACCTTGATATCAACGAAGAAGATTACTTAAGTCTAGGTTTAACACCTCAAAGACCAATTCAAATAATTCCCATCTCATCATCTCAAGGACATCATGATAAAAGAAATAGAATTCATGGTAGATTTTTACATATAACGGATATTCATCCTGATGAACATTATATCGAAGGTTCTGATATAGATGAAGTTTGTCATAGACGTATTCGTGAGAGTGATTCTTCAAAGGCATCTAAATATGGTGATGCTACTTTAGGTTGCGATTCTCCACCAATTCTTATGAATGAAACATTACAATGGATTAAGGATAACCTTAGAGATAAGATAGATTTTGTGATATGGACAGGTGATAACATGCGTCATGATAACGATAGAAAATATCCAAGAACTGAATTTAAAATTCTTGAAATGAATTTAAAAGTTGCAAATATCTTTCATGATGTTTTCCATGGTGATCATTCAGATCCAAGACATTATGATGTCCCTGTTATTCCAAGTTTAGGTAATAACGACGTTTATCCTCATAATCTTTTCGCTCCTGGTCCAACTTTACAAACTAGAGAACTATGGAGCATATGGAATAGTTTCATTCCAGAGGAACAGTTACATATTTTTGAAAGGGGTGCCTACTACTTTGCTGAAGTTGTTCCAAACAAACTAGCTGTATTATCCATTAACACTTTATATTTATTCAAATCCAATCCATTAGTCGATTCATGTGATTCTAAGAAAGATCCTGGTTATAAACTTTTCAAATGGTTAGGTGTTACATTAGAAGAACTAAGAGAACGGAAGATGAAAGTTTGGTTAAGTGGTCATGTCCCACCTGTGCCTAAAAATTTTGATATTACTTGTTATAGAAAATTTGCCGTTTGGTTACATGAGTATAGAGATGTCATTATTGGTGGTGTTTATGGTCATATGAATGTTGATCATTTCATCCCAGTTGACGCTAAAAAGGCTTATGATTCTATTGAGAATGGTGATCTGGTTGCTACATTCAAGGATAATGATGAAGATTCAGATTTAACACTTGAACAAATATATCAGAGATTTGGATTTAGTTTAGATGATCATGATTTCAATGCAGCATTAGCTTCAAATGATGCCAATGCCCTAGGTGGTGTTCCAACAAACAAGGAAAGTTACATGGAGTTGGTAAGAGAAACCATCTATGCTGATGTCAAGGGTCATAGAAAGGCTGGTGTGAATGCTGAACGTTATGCTATTACAAATGTTGCAGCAAGTGTAATTCCAACTTTCAACCCTGGATTCAGAGTATGGGAGTATAATATTACTGGAATTGAGGATCATTTGGTTGACATTATGGATGTGAAACCATGGGGTGAATTCTTCAAAGAAGCTGAAAAATTCATCTTTGATGAAGATGATGAAGAAGTTACTTCTTCATTATTTGATATTTTAAGAAAGAAGAAAAAGGGGAAAAATGGTAAGA
This sequence comes from Taiozyma peoriensis, assembly GCA_030574875.1. Classification (NCBI taxonomy): domain Eukaryota; kingdom Fungi; phylum Ascomycota; class Saccharomycetes; order Phaffomycetales; family Wickerhamomycetaceae; genus Taiozyma; species Taiozyma peoriensis. The sequence continues at coordinate 243,705 of JAJMFM010000005.1, forward strand.
AAAGGAAACCAGATCCATCCTTACCACCAAAGAAACCAGAATCAGAGCCTTTAGGACCAGGATATACACCACAATTCCTATCACCTACCAAATTCATTCAATACTATCTTGATCTAGATAGTGTCAACAAGGGTGAAAAACCATTTGAATACGAAGTAGAGTATAAATCAACAGATGAAATATTTGGATTGGATGGGCTTTTAGTTAAGGATTTTGTTGAATTGAGTAGAAGATTGGGTAATCCTGTGAAGGCCAAGACTTCCACTAAAGACAATAACGACTTACAAGTTGAAAAGAGCAAAGAGAATAAACTGGAGAAATTGGAAAAATTATGGGAAACTTATCTGGAGTATGCTTTTGTCAAAACAGGATATCATGACCCTCCTGAAGAGGAAGACTAAGCCAAATGTATTTATATATATATATGAAATGTATAACCAAGATGTACTATATACACTATACGTAGTTTGACTGACATCAATCGTTAAGCTCCTTAACGGTTTCTTTCTTAACCATTGAGACAATCAACTCTTTTTCTTTATAAGCTATGAACACCACAAGAACAATAGCTAGCACCACATTACCCATGAGTTCGATGAAGTTACTCACGATTCCAAAGATCAGTACATCCACCACAAACACTCCAAGTCCCAATGACAAAATACTTTTAAAGTTTTCATCAATAGTGAAGATTTGCAAAGATTCACCATGTTTAATGTAATATTTTTTGATAAACTCATAACAGTAAACTATTCTTAAAGCCATGTTTATCATGTTTGACAAAATTAAACCTTTCAAAGATAACTCACCAAATACAATAGACCCATACGATGTGATAAAGAAGATCAAGGAGAATACAATCATAAAGTAAGTGTATGTTATAACTTCCCTTCCAGTAGCGGAAGACTGATGTATTGATTCCAAAATCCCATTGAAAGCCAGTAGTGGGAGGTATAGAGTATAAAATGGGATAGTTTCACTAACAAGGTTAGAATAGTTATTACCAATAAGAAATTTAATCAAATATCCTGAATTTAAAGGACCAAAGATGACTATGATTAAAGAAAGGTATATGTAAAAAGTTGAAGCTCTTTGAATTACTGTAGTTGATAGATGAATTGATTGTTTTGATTGAGATGAAAGAAGTCTTGTTAAGAAATTTCTTAATGATTCTTCAATTGGTTGAAATAACAATCTTGTGATTATTGAACCATAGTTGGATATGATTGAATATATACCTTGTTCTTCAAGTGTACAAATTGAATTGATCACTAATTTATCACCTTCTGTTAATAGATGTTTAAAGCATATATTGAAAAAAATCTTGGTAAAATGAGAAATAGCATCTGGATCAAATAGATTACCATTAATCCTTTTCGGTAATATACTTAATTTCTTAAAACTACTTGTTTTAAAATCAATAAAATATGTCACCAATAGTAAGAAAGAATGAACTAGTTTAGAAATTGCAAAAGCCAAGATGGCTAAACTTTGAATTTCCAAATCTTTATACCAATAGTTAATCCCAAAATTAACTAAACAACTAATTGTTAAACTTAAAGTCTCATATCTTGTTCTTTTACCATAGTTCAAATGGAATTGATTCAAGTTATAGAAAACCTCAGTCAAGAGTTCAAAGTTGATGGCAAAGTATATAATCAATAGACTTTGGTTGAACAGTTCAGATTCTGTATAAGTTGTTGAAATTTTACCATATTGCCAGTATATCACCAATGTTGATAGAGGTAAACCAATCAATGTTGGTATATATGATAGATTGATGATTTTTTGCTCCTCTTTCCCATCCGAGTCGTTGATTCTTTGGATAGAAAGCCTTATTCCTTCTCTACTGAAGAACAGTAGTGTATTTATAAGGAATTCAAGAAATGCAATTATACCAATGGATTTAATTGATATAAGTTTGATCAAAAATTGATTGAGTATAAATGTGATCAGTTTAGTAAACACTTGACCAAATAGAAGGAGATAAATCCCATTTGTGGACTTGGAGTAGAGTGTATTGATATTAGACATTATCTTTCTTCTCTAGAAAACTGTAACCTTTTTACTTAGTTCCTTATTAAATTAAGAAAGTAAAACATCTTTAGAATTTGGTGTCAATTTTCGATAAATTTTCGGTGAAAAAAAGAACATTTAAATATGCTTAAAGAAGGATTTAATCTTTTGATGAGGCTTAATCTTTAAAGAAAAGAACAATTATTCATCTTAAAAGGTATCAAAATGTGATTTAAACATTCAATTGATCTATGATAAGAAGTTAATAAACCCCTTCAATTGAACTAGTTTAGATGTAAAATTTTTGTTTTTTTCCATAGTGCTTTATGGTATAAAGCGCGAACAGCCAAATTAAGTTGAATTATGGTAACCTGGCCGAGTGGTCTAAGGCGCCAGGTTAAGGTCCTGGTCTCTTCGGAGGCGCGAGTTCGAACCTCGCGGTTATCATATTTCATTTTTTTTTTTCAACTCATCATTCAAAGTTAAAAATCCCAAGATAATGAAATGATCCATCTGTATGGATTTTCGTAAGTTTTAAATATTGATAGAGGCAAAGATTCTAAGTTAAAGTTACTCTTTCAATTAGACAGCTACTGTTTAATCTTATTATCGATTGATTTATATATATATATATATATATATTATAAAAGGTTAAGAGAAATAGAAAGATTTAGTCATAAGAAATCTCAATCTTTGACCTTACTGCTCTACCGGTACCTGCCTGTGGTGGATATTCAGCGTCTTTTGTGTTCTTATGAGAACAAGTGCACCTAGGAAAAATAGTTAGAAATAACACATTTATGGGGTCATCTAAATTTAATGTATGATACTTACCATTCCTTTTTGTCTACAAGAGACATTGCTTGTGGGATATGTAATCCACAACCAACCCATGAAATGTTACCTGATAATATAGTGTTAGACAGTTTTAATCTTTAAACTGTTATGAGATGACCAACATACTGCAAAGTGGACATTGGGATGGTCTGCACATTCTTTTAATACTTGATGATCCTCACTTTAGAAGGAATTAATCTTGTGAAGTGTTTAAATTTGAGTATTAATTCAAGCTTTTATGCTTTTTTTTTTTTCATTTCCCCGATTTCTCAAGTTCTACGTAACTACGGAAACAAAAAAAAACAAATCATACTAACCATTATAACTTCAACTTATATCACGATTGACAAACTATTTACACCTTTAGATCTTTCTTATCATCTATTACACGGTCATCATTCTCCATTTCTGAGTCTGAGCCTTCATCCAATTTTAAATGTTCTTGAATATCCCATAACTCACGATATAGTGATCCTTCTTTTTTCAACAAACTTTGATGATCTCCTTCTTCTTTAACTTCACCCTTTGCCAACACTATTATCTTATCAGAATCAGCCACTGTTCTTAATCTATGGGCTATTGAAACGTTTGTGTTGGAATTCTCTTTAAATATACTTTTAATTGTTTTCAACAAAGATTGTTCTGTATGTGTATCCAATGCACTTGTAGCTTCATCGAAAAATGTAATTGGTGCCTTTTTCAACAATAATCTTGCAATGGCTAATCTTTGCTTTTCACCTCCTGATATCATCATACCTCTTTCACCAACTATGGTTTGTAATCCATCTGGTAAATCATTAATAAGTTTATCCAATTGTGCCTCTTGAATAACTTTTAAAACTTGATCATCAGATGCCTTTAAATTACCATATCTTACATTGTCCAATATTGTTTCGTTGAACAATGGAGTATCCTGTGGAACAACACCAATGTTAGATCTAAGAGAATCTAAATCCACATCTCTAATATCTTGACCATCAATTAAAATTCTACCCTTTTGTACATCATAAAATCTAAAGACTAATCTTAAGATTGTTGATTTACCTGAACCACTTGGTCCAACTATTGCAACTTTTTCACCACCTGGAATTATAAAACTTGCATTTTGTAAAATTGGACGATCTGGATGATAACCAAATGTAACGTTTTCAAATTTAATCTCACCTTTGGTTAAATGAATTGGTGATGAATTTGGTTTATTTTTAATTAAAACGTTTGAATTTTGTAAGTTAAACAAAGTTTCCATATCTAATAATGATTGTTTTAATTCTCTATAAACAGAACCAAGAAAGTTTAATGGAACGGATAGTTGGAAAACTAATTGATTGATCAATACTAAATCACCAACGGTTAAAGAACCATCAACAACTCCATTTGCTGCCATATACATCATTGCAGTTAGGGCACTTGTGAATATAACGTTTTGACCAGAGTTTAAAAATGCTAAAGATGTTGCAATTTTAATTGAAGAATCTTGATAGTTTTGTAAAGCTTTATCATATTTACTAACTTGATAAGCTTCATTGTTAAAATATTTAACACTTTCAAAGTTAATCAATGAATCCAATGCAACACTAGCAGCTTTATTATCAGCTTTATTTGCTTGTCTTCTAAATCCTGTTCTCCATGCTGTAGTTCTAATTGTGAAAACGCTATAGGCAGCCATGGTTAACAAAGTGACAATGGCAAATTGAGATCCATAGTTATACGTTAGTATCCCCGATACAACACTAATTTCAAAAGTAATTGGTAAGATATGGAAAACCATTGCACTTAAAACATAAGATATACCCTTTGTACCTCTATCAATAGCTCTAGTTAAACCACCGGTTTGTTTAGAAAGATGAAATCCCAAATCTAGATCCAAAAGATGTTTAAAAGTGTTATTTGCAACGTTTCTAATGGCAGATTGAGCCACTGTGGCAAATATAGCATTTCTTAATTCACCAAATACCACAGCACCAAATCTTGCACCACCATAAGCTAAAATAGTACCACCTATTATAGTTGCTAAAGTACCAACTTGTGTACTCCAATCTATATTCATCCCATCTATGATTGATTTGAAAAAAAATGGAACTTGAACGTTTAAAAGTTTGGCAAGAATTAATAATGAAAGTGCTATTACAACTCTTACTTTAAATGCTATTTTATCCTTTGGCCATAGATATGACATTAAATCTTTGACAATCTTCCATTGTGTTAGCTTCTCCACTTCAGGCACAAGTGGTTGTTGTGTAGAACCACTCCTTTGAATATCAGAATTTTTAGTAGTTAAACATCTAGAGATGACTCCCCTCTTGACAGGTAAAGTTTGCCTTGGTTGAATTGATAAGAATCGATTTTTGATGATAATTTGGGATAAGGGTCTATAACAAGATTGGTTAAGCCTTAGGAGAGTACTTGGCCGCTTCAGCAGACATTGCTTTAACAATGGTGAACTCCTGAACAGCATTGTGTAGCGAGTCTTTGTAATAGGCAATATATATCAACCTTTTTAAAGGTGTTTAAAGGTATTAAATTTCCCGGAATGAGACTTTAAATGAAAAAAAAAAACTGTGGATTAAAGTGAAATTTATCAACGATTTTAGTATCACTTTTAATCAATTTTAAATATCATTAAATTTATCAATAAAACTTTTCTGAAATGTCACTTTTTGAAGATTATAAAGACTCAACTGCTTTCCAACCAATAATAAGTACCGTTAATGCCAAATATCTTGCCTTGCTCTTGATAACTTTAAGTGAGTATTTGTCTCTGATACAATTTTAGAAAAAGAATACTAAACAAATGAATAAGCCATTGTACTATCAACTTTGACAATTTTCAATACAAAGACAGGTTTTGTAAAATATTCATTGTTAAGTGTTGTTAGTTCGTTGACTTTTGGATATGGTGTGCTCTACTTATCCAATGCTGTTGGTGTTTACGTTTAAATGCTATTATATATATATATTATAAACCAAAATCTGCTTGGTTTAGTAGTAATACATCACATTCCTCTTTTTGATTTAATAATTTCAACATACCCAAATTATGTTTAATCAATAGTTCTAATTTACTTACACTTGATTTACCTAAACTTTCTAAAATTTTAGAATTTAATTCATCAGCAACAAGATAAATTTCTTCATCTTTTAACAAATAACCAAATTCTGAATTTATCAATGGATTTTCATAGGCTAATAAACTAAAATAATCGTTTAATTTTTCTTTAAATTTATCATTTGAATTAAATTGATAAGTTAAATTTTGACCAAATTTTAAAGCATCATCAACTTTATCATCTTTAATAAATTTTAAAAATTTTAAACAGTATAGTTTAAATAATAACTCATCATTTGATGAAGATAAAACTTTTGGATATTTTAAATTTGTCAATGAAATTACACTATCAATGTCTTCTTTTATCAAATATTTACGTATCTGTTGACGAATTTTCAAATGGAACTCATCATTAGAATCGTTTAATTCGTTAATCTTTGTACCAGTGTCAACTTCACCTTTAACTTCATCTAAAACTTCTTGTTTAAAAGTCTTGGAGATATCAACATAACCTAAATGGTTAAAATATGAACTAACCAATTCAATTAAACTGTTATCTAAATCATCACCATTATCAAATTTTTTTTTCAACACTCTTTTTTCAGATTCAAATTTATTTTGTAAAACATAAGAATCAATATCAAATATAAATTCATCAAATAAACCAAAATTTGTTGAAATTGAATTACCATTTTTCAAACCAATTATTGGTATTAAATTTTTTTTAACATCGAAAAATGCAACACCTAAATAAACTCCATTTTTAGTATAAAAAATTTCTTTATTGATAAAATTAACACCACAACCAATTATATCACCAAGATTAAATCCCTTTGTATATTTTTTATTTATAGATTGATTACAAACAATAACACCATCATTTGAATTTAATCCGTATGAACCCATTTCTAAACCTGGCATTTTATTTATATCTTTAGAAGTTGAATTCATAAATCCAATGGATACATCACTTGAACCATTTATTAAATTATTTGTAACATTTTCAATTTTAATTTCATAGTAGAAAATTCCAGTGGATATTGGAATTGAATTATTTGATTTTGTAACGATAAATTCATGGTTTTTATTTGAATGTGAAGAATTTGAACTTGTTGATGAATTGTTGAAAACTTTTAATGAAAGTCCATTGTTTGTCAAGTTTAATAAACTATTTGATGAAGCCTCCCATCTTGTTGGTAAAGAATATTTGGTAATGGGCAATGGTGCTGACACTGTTGTCAGTTGACGGAATGGTTTAGATATAGAACTCAGTCTGCGATGTCTATTGTTATCTATACTATCATGGGCATCTTCATCATCACTATCACTATTCCCATTGGCTATATCTTCATCACTGTCATTATTGTCATTGTCATTATCATTATCATTATCATTATCATTATCATTCACAGCATAGTCATCATCATCATTATCATTATCATTATCATGCTCATCTTCATCAACATCCATACTATCATGGTTATATCGAACACTATCAACCATAGAATCATGATCCAAAGTTCCTGTACCAACACCAGTGGCAGTCTCGTTGTTATTATTATTCCTATTTGTCTTGAATATCGTACTTAGCTCTTGATCGTACTCATTGTTTAAATATTTATGAGGTAAACTTCCAAGTATCCCCAATGCACTTAATCTATTAATTTTGGAAGCAGTACTTGTATCAATGTTATTAAGTCTATTGTTGTTAATAAAGATTAATTTCTTGTTGAGTTCTTCACCGTAATTGGTCTTGAGAAGATATGAAGGAATTGAAAAGGACATAACACAAAGTTTTGGGTTAAACAATTGTTCTTGTGAAACTTTTTGTTCATATTAGTTTTGATTTAATTGTTGTTTGCCACTTTTTTTAAATTGATTTTGGGAAATATTTAAAAAAAAAAAAAATAGGGAACCGAAACAGGATTCGAATTGGTGAAGATTTTTAAAATGAGTTTAAATGTTTAGTAATTGGACATTATTTTAACATGAATATAAATGAATATAAATGAATATCAATGAATATAAATGAGATAAAGAGATAAAGATAAAGATAAAGATAAAGATAAAGATAAAGATGAGTGAAGAGGATCGTCAAACGGATATGTGTCCAATTTGTAAAACTGATAGATATCTAAGTCCCAATATGAAATTTTTAATAAATCCAGAATGTTATCATAAAATGTGTGAATCTTGTGTTGATAGAATTTTTTCAATGGGTCCATCACAATGTCCATATCCAAGTTGTAAAGCTATATTAAGAAAGAATAAGTTTAAATTACAAATATTTGATGATATTGAAATTGAAAAAGAGATTGATATTAGGAAAAAAATTAATTTGATATTTAATAAATCAGAGATTGATTTTAATAAATTAGATGAATATAATGAATATTTAGAAGAAATTGAAAATATAATATTTAATCTAACTAATAATTTAAACGTGGAGGAAATTGAAACTAAATTAAACAAGTATAAAGAAGAGAATCAAATCAAGATTAATGAAAATAATCAAAAAAGATTAAAAGAATTAGAAGATTTTAAAATTAATGAAGAGTTATCAAAATCTTTAAAACAGAAAAAAGCTCTATTAGAGAATGAATTGGCTAAAGAGGAGAAAGAGTTGAATGAATTAGCTAAAAGAGAGATTATAAATAAGATTTCAACATTAGATTCAAATAAAGATGTTAATGAAACTATTAAAGAGGTTAAAATTTCAGTTTTGAAAAGATCATCAGCAAGAAGGAAACAACTTGATGAAATTATTAAATCTTTAAACAATAATCCACAATCTTCATCATTATCCATTATCCCATTTACTCCATTCAATGGAGATAGAATAATTAATCATCCATATAATTTACAAGATATATATTATGATCCATTTATAGATGAATTAAAGAGTAAAAAAGAATACATGGCTGCTGGATTTAAACCTGAATTGGTTTATAAAAGAATCATTAATGAAGCGTTTATAGGATTGGGTTGTTATATTGGTGAAAAGTAATATATATATATATATATAAATATATATTAATGACCTCTAAGTTGAATCAAGTTGACAATTTGTCTAGTCAACTGATCCGGTTCACCTTGAATTTTATATATCTATAACTGTTAGTATTTATGTATATATAGAATAAATTTATTAAACTCACTTTTTGAACTAGTTTCAAATCAACGCTTTTTTCAAACTCTACATCATTAACTTCAACTTCTTCACCTTGAACAAATATTGGATCTTGAACATCATCTTCATTTTCAACAATTTTTATAACTATAATTTCATCATCATCTTCACCAATGCCAAATTTTTTAAAACTTTCACCAATGTTAGAGTTGTTATTCAAATTGAAAAGACATTCAGAATGAATGTTCTTTGTACGGATCTTATCGTTGTAAAGATCTAGTAAAGATCTGTATATAGAAGCTAAAAGTTGTTCACTAGATACTATTGTACGTGCATTTATAAAAGTATAGTTAAAATCACTAGAATTTTTTAAAAGTTGTTCTTTAATCTCTTTTGAGTTTATAACTTTGGTATATTTGTAAATATGAATGGTATGATTAGGAAATTGTGGGATTATTATCTTCATCTTCTTTTGATTTATTCATTTAAAACCTCTTGATTTAGCATTAAATTGATGAGATGAGATTTGTTTTTTTAGGCCTTTTAATTTTTTTTTTCATTAGCTCCGGGTATAGCCTAATGCTCTCATTACAAGAATAAGAAAGAGATTAAAGTGGATTTTATCCAATTTTATCTAATTTTATCTAATTTTATCTGATTTTATCATTCTATTTAATATACATCAATCATCTTCTTTTCGGTAAAGGTGGTTTTATTTCAAACTCACTCGTTTGGACAGAGTTAAAATCTTTATTATTCGCCGACGGTAATGGTGATGATAAAGATGGAAATACCGATGGTTGTGGCCGAGGTGGTAACCGAGGACTAACACTTCCTGAACGTCTAATTGATCCATTTCCAGTTGTAGTTGTAGTGGTTGACACTGATGGTAATGGGCGTCCTTGTTGTTGTTGTTGTTGTTGTTGTTGTTGTTGTTGTTGTTGTTGTCGTCTTTGGAAGTATTGGGTCGTTAGATGGTGTTGTGGTGGAGACAGTGACAGTGGCTGTGGCAGTGGTTGATGATGGGTATTTATTACACCTGTATGGTCATTGTGGTGAACTATACCAGAACTGGTGCCTGTAGAATTGATGGTAAATGTACTGATGGGAGGATTGAGATGGGCACTATTGATGGTTTGGATATGGTTTATACGATCATTTGGGTCCACTTCAGAATAGGCTGGTGGAGGATCCATGGAATCACCTTCATCGATTTGTATCGTCACCTGTCGAGCAGTTTCCTGTGACTCTCTTATCGCCCTTGCAAGATCTTCTTCATAAGTCATTTTTCCAGGGTACACACCACTGTCAATTTTGAAGGTGTTAATCTTTGAAGGTGTTTAATTTCTATCTTTAATGATCTTGAGAGTTGATTTGTCTCCGGATTTCATATAAAGACACTGTGAAAATTATAATCGGGAAAATTTTCTTGAACATCATCAACAACTGAAGATATAGGAAGAAATAGGAAGAAATAGGAAGAGAATATCATACACTAATAGATATAAAAATGCTCAAGATATCAAACAAGAGTCTTGTGCACTCTAGTACTATTACTTCTTCATCATCAGCCATTTTACAATTTGTACGTGGGAAGAGAACAAAATCAAGAGGTCCTCAAGTTTCATCTTCAACACAAAGAATCATCACACAACTATCTGTGCTTTCACAACGTAAAAAGGCACCAAGATTACTCAAACTGAGCAATGAAGATCTAATAAGACACGATACAGTACAAAGAGCTTGGGCAGTTTTCCAAAAGGATAAAAGAACAGAGTTAAACTCTCAACTTGCCAAACAGTTTGAATCTATTCAATTGGCTTTAGAAGATTTACAACTGGTTTCTCCTGATTTGTATAAAATTGCCAATAAGAAAGAAAAGGGGAAGAGATACCCATTGGATACTAGAATTCCAGTTGATTTCCCTCCAAATAAAGTTTGGCACTATGATTCTTAATCATACATAGTTTTATTCATGTACATATATATATTCAATTGATGTAGGTAAATATCTATATATATATTGGTTATTGGAATCACCACAATCTCTGCCATATACTCTTAATAGCCCCCTTTCTCTCTATATTCGGTTGTAACAACCATGAAATCACCATTCCAGTATAACAAGCCAAGAATATTGGATGTAATACATAGGTTCCAGTTTTTTCACTAATCAATCCAATCAAGAATGGGATGGCACTACCACCAGAACTACCAAATGCCGTCCCTAATGTTAATGAACAAAATCTAATCTTTCTTGGTAAAATCCTCGTTAATAACGATATCATCATTGGATAGATAGGTCCAATGAATAACCCCATGAATGAAATTAACACACCAGAAACAACAGTATTAGGGATTAACCATGCACCTATATCAAATATCATTATTAAAATGGATAAAACTAAAATGGATCTTCTAACACCACATCTTGTCGCTAAGAAATGAGTTAATAAAAATCTACCTACAGTGACACCACCCCAATATCCAGATGATACATAACCAATGGTTGATTCATCACCATGTCTATGTTTTAACAAAAATGTAACAGCCCAACCACCCATTCCAACTTCAGAACCTTGATAGAAAAAGATAAAAGCACAAGTTAACCATGATCTATAATCCTTCATGGCTGCTTTAAAATTATGCCTTTCCTCTTCATCATCATCTCCATTAGTCTTTGGACGTGTTAAATAATCCATTTCAACTTCATTAGTTGAATCAACTTCTTCACGTTCTATAAATTCCCATTTGGCTAAATCTTCATCACAGTTAACAAACGATATCCAAATAGAAATCATAGTTAACAAAGATATACCCAATGGGATGAAATAGTAATAATGCCATTTAACACCACCTTTGTTAACCATAGCAGTGCCAATCAAAGGTGATATAAATGCACCAATACCATAACATCCATGAAATATACCAAGATACTTTGCACCATTTTCTAATTTACTCATAAAGATGTTAAATTGACTTAACCCAATAGCAGCACCTAAACCTGCAAAGAAGAAAGCTGTACAAATTATGGGGAATTTAGTACCTGTACAAGTTATTGCAAACATTAAAACCATAAATATACAACTAATAATGGAAGATTTATGTCTACCTATCAAATTATCAATATGATGTGCAGTAAATGCAATTACTATGAAACCTAGAGCATTACCTAACCAGATTAAAGAAACTATGGAATAACTAACATTGTAATAAGTCTCAATGTTTGGTAAAATGGCACCAAGAACACCATCCGACGTACCCAAGGTGAATAACCAAGCATTAGCTGCTATAACTCTATAAAAATTTCTTGGAGGATTATGTAAAGACATGATCTTATCATCGATATTCTTACTCTTCAAAAGTCTATCAGTGAATGAAAACTTTGAATCATTCTTTTTCAACTCAGGTCTTGTTACCTGTTGTTGTGGGAAGGTTCCAATTGTAGTGTCTAATGGATTCGTATCAATTTCATAACCTGGTGTATTTGGTATTGATTCTGCAATTGGGTCAGGAATCGTTGGAAGATCTTTAAACAGTAGAGTCGGTTTTACCACTGATGATCTTCTACGTTGTAAAAAAGAAGTGTTTTCATCGTTTGGAATGTTTAACTCATCTGTTGCACCTGTTGTTGATGTCATGCCTTGGAAACCAACAATTATCTCAAAATGAATAACTTTGAAACTCATAATAAAGAGAATAAAGAAATCATAAAAAAGTTTTTATTGATAATTTTGATATGTTAGAAACTGCAGATGATTTAAAAAAATTTATCCAGGATAGGAAATTTTAAACAATGAAATTAGCCACTAAAAAAAATTTTAGCCGTTGGGCGGAGGAGATTTTTAGCGGGAGTTTTAGCGGGAGTTTAAGCGGACTTTCCTTTCTTGATCATTAAAATGGTTTAAGAAGTGAATTTAATGAAGGATTATGTCTAATTAATTGGGTATAATCCTCTTTAAACGATTCATCTGTAATTTTTTCTAATAAATTCAATGATATTTCAATTTTTTTAGTCACTTGATCAGTTTTGGAATTTTTCTGATAACAGATGATAATCATTCCTAATATGTCAAATCTATGATTATTTATCCGTGGCCAACATTTGAGTTCAATTGTTATTAAACAATCAAGGACTCTTGAGAATAAATCTTGACTTAGATCTAAGAATGGATCAGATATTATCATACCTAAAGTATACAACAACCTTGGAAGACATTTGATAGTATTAACGCCTAGATTGTCTATCAATAGGTTCAACTGACTCATCAACACTTGTAAAACTTGATGGTTATCTCTCATCGAATTCACATTGGATAAAATAGAGTTTATCAGTTGTAATAGTCTAGTCTCTAAAGTATTAGCATCCTTCTCATAGAGTTTAATCAAAGTTGGATAAGTCTCATTGAGTATACAAACACTTAATTTCGTTGGTGTTAACTTTGGTAAGTATGATAACAGTGGTTGAATGGCATCGTTATAAATGGGGATTAATCCAGTCATTTGTAAATAAGAAGCATCAACTATTGTCAACAACTGCGATAACAATCGTACACCAACTAGTTTGATAGCACCTTCATGATCATCAAGAACGTTTAATATAGTTGGTGTTATCACCCACCAGTAGTGTTTAACCGTTTGAGAATTCAAATGATTTAGTAATAATGCTAAATTTGACAAGGATTTAATATGATTAATTTTCCAATCTTGTCTATATTCTTCTTGATGGAAACCTAATTGAGGTTTTAAAGATGATCTTTTGGTAATTAATTTATAACCAGCTTTGGAGATTTTAGAATTGTTAAATTTTTGGAAATCATCTTGTATATTTCCACTTAATCCAATTAAATGTTCATTGGTAATGTTAATATCTTTAATCATTGATTTGGAAATATCAACCATATCAACATCACACCATGGACTCTCTATGAAATAACTCCCAATGACAATCAACCAATCAATGGAAATCTCCTTTTTCAAATACTTTAAACACTCTTTCACCACTACTAACAAATCATGATTTTGCCTCTTAAAATTTAATTGAATTTGATATTCAACTTTTTGTATGGTAAACTCATCAATCCACCATATCCATTCCAGTTCGATCAATCTCAGCCTATTTATCGTCTTTTCCAAACATCGTAGTAGTTCACTCTGGTTCAACTGCGGTAATCTTGAGATTAATACAGCCAAGTATACCCTTGTGGTATTCTCCAATAGCACATCAAAGGGCACTTGTGATGAATTGTTCAAAATCTGTGTGCGTGTTGATTGGTTGGGTATCCCGTCGCTGAGAGATCTTCCACCTAATAGCTCAAGAACTTTGTATTCCCACGGAAGCATTATGTCAAGCTCTCTTTTCTATATATGATTGGTCCTTTGTTCTAAGATGACCTTTGATCAAGGCTTTTTTCGAATATAGATTTTTAAAACTATCCGAAATAGACAAAATAATAGTCTATTTGAACAATGGGACATAAGTGAGAGTTGAGATAAAAAAAACAATGATAAGGATTGTTCTATTTGATACGAATGAGGTTTTCATCCGTCATCTGAAAGAGCAACTGGAACGGATAAAGCTTCATAAGCTCAGTTGTATCATTCAAATAGCAAACACTACATTGTCACAATTACACCAGCACACTTTAGGCATTGGCAAGACTACTCTAGTATCACCGGGGAACTCACTTGGTTTAATGGGTGGAGGGATTGACCTTGCCATAGCCAAGATGATTCCAGGAGCGCAAATTGCAATTCAAAATGAAATGCATGGATACTCACCAGTTGGTAAGGCAAGATTAGTGACAATTGATTCATCATCGATGACATCACTTTTAAAATTGGATTTTGTTTTACACCTTCCAACAATGAGAACTCCACAGAAACTACAAATGGATACACTACAAGAGTATAGGTTTGTGTTTGACCTCATGTGGAATATACTAGAGACAGTCTCAACACATAACTCTTCAATTTCGATCGCTACCCAAGAGATTAAAGAGCTTTTGGTACCAGGATTGGCAACTGGGTATGGTGGTATATCTGAAGATGTTGCAGCAAGTGCAATGATAACGGCATTATCATTGTTTTATGGAGATTACACCAATAAAGAACGTGCCATGTTAGCCTTGCACAATTTGAAAGAGGATAAATCTTGGATACCAACAACCTCTCAAAGAATTTGACAAAAAATACTATTTAACACCTCTGCTTAATAGTTCCTCTAATGATAAATCTTCATAGTCTTCATCTAATTCCAACACATCCATTTGTTTCTTTCTTCTGAAATTTGACTTGTCCACTTTCTTCACATTCAATAACTCACTTAGTCTCTTCAAATCATCATGGATAAGTTTCTCAAATTTGTCATTTGGGTACGTATCAGCCTTAAGACGATGGTTTAATGGTGGTATTATTCCATCTTTTTGTAAATAATCCTGTAACCCACCTTTGAATTTAGATGCATTTATCAAAATATCCTTTATGGTTTGATTCGTTCTATGAACACCAGTGGCTAGTTTAACAAGCACATCTTCAGTATCACCACTTTGCTTTGGTAGTGGTAATTGCAATGTCTGTGTACTTGGATTGAAATATCTTTTGTTATCATCATCACCAAAATCAGGATCTTTAGTTTGTAAAGAACTTAAATCCATCTTGGATACCAAATTGTCCATCAATGCTTCCACTTGATCACTTGGTAATAATCTATGATCTCCTGTTATAACTTTGCCCGAAGTTGTTCTTAACTGTGTTAAATCTGGGAAGTTGGATATTTTTTCATCTTCGAAAAATGGTAGTCTAGTTAGTATTAATGCTCTTGTTTCACCAATTTCATCATAATCAATTGATCTTTTCCTTGATATTGACTTTTTAATATAAACAGGAATTAAAACCACCATTTGTACTTCACTTTCAACATTCTTAACGAATCTTGCAATGGCAAAAGAATCCAACTCTGTCAATACATCAACCACTGATGCTAATGCATTTTGATCATTGACATTTGATTTAGATCCAAGGATTAAAACTGCATCTTCTGTCAAATAAGATCTAGGTAACTTGTCATTTTCAACAATTCCCCTGATGTCAATTCCAGGTATGTTTGAGTATTTTCTTCTCTGTTGTAAGACTTGATTTAAAACTACTGTTGTTTTCCCATATTTAAAACCATTGACAATTGATTCTTTTTCAACAACTTCAACTTCGTATGGTTTCTCTTGATCGATATCTGTATTTTCCAATTCATTTGCATTATCCAACTCATGAGTATAGTTATGTATTTCTAATGAAGTCTCAATATGGATAGGTTTAACCTCACCTTTAGCATTCAATCCAAATGTTTTTCTTGCTGGTGGTGTTTCCCTTTTAATAGCAGGATAACCTTCAACTGTGAAAGCTAGACAACTTTCATCATCTTGGAATTTAGTCCAATATGAAGAAGTCTTATCTGCACTTCTCTTATTACTCAAATCATTCAATTGAACTTCTGGGTCTAATAAATTAGCACCAATTCTAAATTGTACTTCAAATAATTTAACTGGTCTTGTCAGTTTAATAGGTGGTGATTCTAATGCTTCTTTAACACCATCCGCATCCAAAACTATTGAACCGGGGATTGATTTGGTTAGATTATGCCATAGTTGAATGTTTGATTTTTTCAAATCTGATGATGAGTTAAAATCAACACCAATAACCACCAAATTTATACCATTATCAACAAAACTTTTAATTAAAACCTGTTCTATTTCAGGATCATCTATATCAGGTTTCCGCTTGGAGTTTGTTACAATGATCAAATTCTTCTTGTATTTCAACTTCTTGACGAATGTTAAAGTTGATTGTAAAGCTATAAGAATTCCAGATGATATATTATCACCAGAGATTGAACTTGTTTTTAAATTATATAGCTTTAGGTCATCAATCGATGCTGATTTGATATCATGAACCACTGTAACATGATCAGCACCACTTTCCCCAGATTTGTCTTATACGTTAGTGACTCTAAATCGATTGGCACTTTCAATTTCAGTACTTACCATCAGAGTTAGCAGTTACCAAAGTTACATAATCCGTCTTTCTCCCTTTGAGAATCTATAACGTTGTTAGAATTTGTTCTTTCAAAATTGAATACTAAAGGACATACTTTTGTAGTGACAAGGTCCTGGACATACTTTAGTCCAAGTTCTAAGTCAGTTTGAACCCCATCACTCTTATTGTTCATATGAATACCTATATCAACAACGAATGCAGTAACCTTTAAAGTTAGTACTAAAAAGTTCAAATCAAAACAAATCGATATTACACACCTCTTTATCAGCCATCTTTTACTATATCACACAATTGAGCACTTGAATAAACTACATTTATCATTCATTATTCAAATACAATATTGTTGAGACATAAATATAATAAGAAAATGGCATACACCATTATTCATAACCATTTCCCCTTTTTTTGTAACCATATTCGGTAACCATAGTAACGTTAAAGAGGAACACTAATTCTCTTCAAACAGTCCTCCAGGACCAAATCAGTTGTCATTCTCTTCATCATCTCTTTCACCAGAACAATATCACTGCCCCATTGTAAAGAAGTCTCATGTTCTGGCTTTATCAATGAAATATGGAAGGGTATCAACTTCTTTGCAGCTAGTTTACAAATAGTTGGGATGACAAATTCTTTATCAAAGACAAGACAGATTGCCTTGGCGACAAGTTCCAATTCCTTTGTTAAGAACATTGGTATCCCAGTGTCAACACATCTATGGGTCCTTACGAATACTATAATGTCATAGATATAACGTTTCATCTCTGGTACAATTGTAATTTTTCGTAGTTGATCTCTTTGATATTGGAAATCTATATCAACTGTAGTGATTTCCACTTTAGACACCTCTTCATAAGTTGGTTTATGAGATTGTTTGATCCAAAGATATCTTTTCAAATGTGAATCTATATCATTTGGATCTTTGATGATGGATATTACTAGTCCCTTCTTTAACAACTTTGTTATCATGTCAGTATCAAATTTCTTCCCCATATCAACCACGACATATACAGTGGCATCAACAGAATAATCATCATCATCATCATCATCATCACCTTCTTGTATCACTTTGTACTCCACCATCCAATGTCTCAACACTAGCGTTATCTCCCAAAGACTTAATTGCAAATCTTCACTAGTTATGGCTATGTTTCTCTCACCAATCATCATGAGTAACAGGGCAACGTATAGATTTTCATCCAGTTGTGGGAAATCTGCCCTTAAAATTTCTATCTGTTCTCTGAGCAAAGACATTCTCCTTTGCTTTTACAAAAGCTCACAGCAGCTGTTTCCTTGATAGACAACAGTAGACTGATTTTAAAGACAAAAGTTCAACTAAAAACGACCTTTGTTTCCCTTTAAACGATACATAAAATAAATTCGCGTAATTATGCCTTTTCAAATTTTTTTTTTTTTCTCCCTCTAAATTTTTTTTTAAAAGCGATGAGCTTGAATGTTTTGTACCCATAAGTACTCATACAATACAATAAAGGGGATATAAAAGGTAATCAATATGCCTAAACTAGTCCATAACGTCCAGAAGAAACAGCACAGGGAGAGATCCCAGCCCGGTGATAGGAAACGATATGGTCTCTTGGAGAAGAAGGGAGACTATCAACTCCGTTCAAAGGACTACCATAAGAAACAAGCCACGTTAAAGGCATTGAAAACTAAAGCATTACAAAGAAATCCAGATGAGTACTACCATGCCATGACGAGCAAGAAGACGGATGATAGAGGGATACAGATAAGTGAGAGGGATAGCGAAGTGCTGAGTACGGATCAGGTTAAGTTATTGAAAACACAAGATTCAAACTATATAAAGACTTTAAAAACTGAAGAATTACACAAGATTGATAAATTGGAACAAAGTTTAAACTTTAAAAGTAATGGTAAACATACTGTTTTCGTCAATAGTGTTGATGAAAAAAAATCATTTAATACAGTTGAATATTTCCAAACTGATTTAAATTTATTACAATCAAAGGAGAATAGATTAAAATTATCACAATTAGAGACAAATAACAGTATAATACCAGATCAAGATCTTATATCGAAAGAATCTCTTGATAGAAAAAGAGTTAAAAGATATACTCAGTTGCAAAACCATCTGGGGAGATTGCAAAAATTACAACAAGTTGAAGAAAGAATGAACATTCAAAGAGAAGGTTTGAAAAATGGTGATAAAAAAAAAATTCTTGATGTTAATGGTAGAAGTACATATAAGTTTAAAAAAGAGCGTAAGCGTTGAACAGCTTTAAACAAATTCCACTTTCCATCTTTTGATTGTAGAATCATTACCACCACTGATTATCTCATCTTTACCAATCCATTGAACCGTGGTTGTACCTTCTTTATGAGCACCCAAGAGTTTAATGTTCTTTGATGGGGTTTCAACCTGATAGACAATGATATTTGTATCTAAAGAACCACTAACAACATGGTTGTTATCTTGATTCCATGAAATTGAAGTAATACGACTTGTATGGAATGCCCATCTTGAAGTTTGAATTGATTTTGTTTCTAGATTGTACAATATAATTTTCCCACTTGAATCACCAACGGCTAATAGTTTCGAATTGGGTGAAAATGATATAAAACTTGGAACTGATCTTGTTGGTGGTAGATCAAATTCTTTAATACCTTTGGTGTTATAAACTGATAAAGAGTTGTTTTGAAATCCAACAGCAATATGATTTGATGAAATACCAACACTAACACCAATTGCTGATAATTTGGTTTGGAAAAGTTCCTTCAATGTTTTAGAATAACCTATCAAGGCATCTTCAGTGACAAGTGCAATGATACCATCGTTTGATGATACACTCTTTGGTTGACCTGGTAATGAGATTGAAACGTTGTCATTATGACTTAACGATTTCAACTTATCATCCCAAGCAACGGAAAAGATCTCATCGTCTATTGAAGGTAAACCAACAACTAGATTAGAATGACCTTGCTCATAAACACCTTCACCTTTCAAATAATCCCATTTAACGATTCTACCATCATAACTACCAGTGTACAAGACAGTACCACTGGTACCAATGGTTGATGTAGTTATTGATCTTTGATGACCACTCAACACTTTCACAGGTGTATCAGACTCCTTGGTTAGATAGTTCAAATCACCTGATAACGATAATGAAATGATATAGTCCTTTGTACTTAATACACCAACCTGTTGATTATTCAAATTTTTTTCAAAAATCCAAGTTTTAATCAATTCACCATTTATAACATTCCATAGTTTAACAGTTGCATCAGCTGATGATGTTACAAAAGAAACATCATCAACCCAACTCAATGCAAATATCCCACCTTGATGATGATTATCAATGGATGATTCAATTTTTTTAATAAATTCACCATTTTTACCATCATATACAACAATGACTCTATCAGCACCAACACTAATTAAATAATCACCATTTGGACTAAATTTGACATCTCTTATGAAATTTGAATGATTACCTCTAACACTGGAATCAAATTTAAATGGAGGTCCTTGATAGAAAACCAAAGCTGAATCATCACTAACAGTAGCAGCTCTATATGGTCTAATTGGTCTTATATCAACACTGTTGATCTGTGCACTATGCCCTGAGATTTCCCCCACGGTATTACCTGAATCCCAAGTGAAAGCATGTCCATAACGTTCTTTCCCATCACCAACGGCAATGATTCTCTTGGAATCAGCATCCCATGCCAAATCGTTGATTCTACCATTTATAATTTGATACTCTCCCTTAACGATCACGTTTACCGTGTCCCATATCTTGACATTACCGGACTCATCACCACTGGCAATGTAGTATCCAGAAGGTGAGAACCTGGCAACGGTGGTGTTGTGATTATGATTGATGAATTGAATGGAATCTTGAGGATTTGAAACAGATCTAATGAAAATGGATTTACCAGAAGCATATGCTATTCTATCGGTTCTCTTGTCGTATGAAAGATGTGTCGTGTGTGCTCTGACAGTCGCTGGCAGGGCAGCAAGAGTCTGTGTCTTGACAATAGGCATTGTTAACTGTCTTGGTAAAGAAAGAAAAGGCCACTGTGTGTTTATTCCCAGTTAAAAAGGGCTTAAATTTGGTGATATTTTGTTTGTTGATGGAAATTCGGGTTTGCAGCCCTGGGGTTTTCCGGGATGGAAAAAAAAAAATTCTTTTTATACATTTTTTTTAAAGCTCATCTCAGAATAATGTCCCGTTCAGTGTTTGTGAATATAAACTGAATAGACTTGACTATAAGGACTATAGGGACTATTTGTAATGTCATCAGTGAAAGAGAGAGTATCAGTGGTGAAGGCACCGGTGTTGCCAGCGCAAACCACCCCGGAGCAAAGATACTGGAGAGGTTATACCAACACACAACTGGTGAAAGAGCACAATGCTGTTAATCATATATGTTTCAATCCTATTACAAATGATTTTGCAGTGACGAGTAGTACCAGAGTTCAAGTGTTCTCTTCCAAGACACGTGAAGTGATCAAGACTTATTCTCGTTTCAAAGATACGGTTTATTCAGGTGAATATAGATACGATGGGAAACTACTTGTTGCTGGTGATGCATCAGGTTTAGTTCAAATATTCGATTCAATACAACCAAGAACTTTATTGGTCACTATAAACCCATCTTCACATCCTACCCATGTCACGAAATTCCATCCAACAAACTCCACACATTTGTTAACTGCATCCGATGATAGAATTGCAAGACTTTATGATATTTCAAATGCATCTAACCCAATTATATCTTTTAACGATCATGAGGATTATATAAGAAGTGCAAATTTTATACCTGGATCAAATCTAATCACTACAGGTTCATATGATGGGGTTGTTAGAATTTTTGATAATCGTATTGGATCAGATCCAGTGGTTAAATATAACCAACATGCTCCTGTGGAGGATATCTTACCATTATCACCAACTTGTATGATTAGTGCTGGGGGAGCTTCTATAAAAATTTGGGATATAGCAGCTGGTAAATTGATTAATGAAATGTCAAATTTCCAAAAAACTGTCACTTGTCTATCACTTGCTGATAATAGAGGAATCATTGCTGGTTCATTAGATGGTCATGTTAAAGTGTTTGATCAATTTAATTGGGATGTTAAATTTGGTTGGAAATTTGGTGGTAGTGTTTTAAGTTGTGGAACATCACCAGATGATAAACATTTTGTAGTTGGATTAAGTTCTGGATTGTTATCTATAAAGACTAGAAAGACTGAACCAAAATTAAAACAAGGTGTTAAACAGTTTAAATCAAATTCTTTCAAAAAAATGTTAAGAGGTTCTGAATATCAAGGTGAAGAAGAACATAGAATTTATTCAGATAAACACAAATCACAAAGGAAATTACGTCAATATGAAAAACATTTAAATTCATTTAGATGGTCAGAAACTTTAGATTCTGCATTTATACCAGGTTTACCCAAAAATTTAACCATTACAGCTTTAGAAGAGTTGAAAAAAAGAGGCAAAGTTAGAGCATCTTTATATGGCCGTGATGAAACCACATTGGAACCAATTTTGACATGGTCAATAAGGGCAATTGAAGACGTTAGAAGTGTTGATATAGTATCGGATTGGATAGCTGTGGTTATTGAACTTTATAGTGAATTAATTGCAAAATCTCCAATCTTGGAAGAACTAGTGTTGACTTTGAGGAAAAAGATTAGAATTGAAGTTGAAAAGGCTAAAGAAGCTCAAAAGATTGAAGGTATGTTACAACTGTTGACTGCTAATTAGTGTCTTCTACCACCACCACCTCGCTTCTTGTTAAGTTTATAACTTTTGAAATTCTTTCTTATACTAGCTTTAGAATTTGGATCTAAAGTTTTTGCAATAAACTCCTTTTCAGTTTCTGACCATTCCTCTTCATCATCATCATCATCACCATGATCATTCTCCTTGATTGTAGTTAGTTTAGCAATCTCTTGTTTCAAATCTTTTTGCCCCATTCCATCAACATCAGATTGTTTCCTAGATTTCATCTTGACTCTTCTAGTTGTTCTCTTTTGTGTCTTTGCCCTCTTGTAAACAACACCTTCATCTACATCTTCAGATTCTTTCTCCAATTTCACTATTAGTTCATCCTCATCATAATCACCATATTTTAAATCATCTTTAATATCACGTAGTTCACTGATTATCGTTGATAATCCCTTTTTCATTCGTTGTGAGGCCAAAGGTGAAGGAGATGCTGTGATGATTTGTTTAACATTGTTCTTCAAATAAGTAGGTGTCTCATTGACAAATTTCAACACTCTATTCCTTTGTGGAGTTTTAAATTCACTCTCTACATCAGCTTTATCATCACCATCAAATTCACTGTTTATATCATCATCACTGTGAACAAATTTCTTCCTCGTTGGTGTCTCCAGATCATCAACATTAACAATTCCTTGACTCTTTATTGGAGTCACTTGAGGACTTGTTATAACGTCAAATATACTCAAGACTCTCCCATTCAACTGTGGAGTAGGTCCAATCTCTTCCAACTTTATCACTTTCCCCAGTGGTTGCTGCTTGGCTAATGGTGATGTCCTTTGTGGAGTTGCCAGTTGCTTGGTGGGTCTCTTCTTATGTGGAGTAGTTGTTGGTTCTTTGTACTTGCGATAAAGTTTGTACTTGTTTGAAATATCTGGTTGAGCTTTTATATCTTCTCTCGTTGGATTCCTACCCATTTTCGAAAGGAACTCGTGTTCCCATTGTTTGATATCCACTTTCAACTGATCCATTATTCAATCCACTCTTTATACAATTCACTCTTTATACAATTCACTCTTTTTATCACTTCAATTAGTCATTTTAACCGTGGTTTTAAGCGTGTTTTTGGGTTTTGTAAATTTTAAAATTAAACCCGATGAGTTTTTTCGGTGATTTAAATTTTTTTACTGGGTACTTATTCGAACCAATAAAGGTTTTGATGAGGCATTTGATGAGGATTATACTCGTTGTAAGATATGCTTAGAGTATTAGGGAATAGACTGGTGAATGGGGCAGTGGTACGGAGAGGAGTGGCTGTTGCTCCAGTTTCAAACGGGTTGAGATGGTTAGGTTTTGCCTCTGTTCAAACGTTTAGCACTTTAAACCATCAACTTAACGACAAGACAATAAAGGAAGATATTGCAGAGGATTTACCATGGTATTTACGCAAAGAAGAATCATCTGGATTGGAAACCCGGATATTCAAAGCTGAAATGCCTGAATTACCAATGGATAGTCCAACTGTTTTAAAATCAATTTTAAAACATATGATTGACAAATTAGGTCTTGATGAATTTAAAGTCTTTGATTTAAGAAATCGTCAAGAAGATTTACCAATCTCATCACAATGTGATTTTATGG
This sequence comes from Taiozyma peoriensis, assembly GCA_030574875.1. Classification (NCBI taxonomy): domain Eukaryota; kingdom Fungi; phylum Ascomycota; class Saccharomycetes; order Phaffomycetales; family Wickerhamomycetaceae; genus Taiozyma; species Taiozyma peoriensis. The sequence continues at coordinate 268,144 of JAJMFM010000005.1, forward strand.
TTATATGTCAAGGTAAAAGTGGGAATCATTTACAAAATGCCTCACAAGAGTTATTAACTCATTTAAAGAAAGAATTTCAAATTCAACCTTTTGTTGAAGGTTTGGTTAAACCAAATAGTATGCTTAGAATGAAGAGAAGGTTGAAAAGAAGAAATATCAACAGACGGACAAGTGAAACTGATGAAGGATTTGGTATTGGTACGAATAGTTGGATTATGATTGATACAAGATTGGATAACATCTTTCTTCATCTGTTAACACCAGAGAGAAGGATTAATCTTAATTTAGAATCCATATGGTGTAAACCTGAAGATAGACATCTTTATCAGAATGGATTAGTTGAGAAAGATGAACAAGATAGATTGAAACAACATGGAAGGGAAATATTTGATGATGAAAATGATTCTATCTTTGCAGGATTGAATAGAAGATCTTATAGTACAAATCGAAATATACCATTAGCAAACCAAGTGGAACAACAACTTGCAATTAATGACGTTGATTCTTTTGAAAAAATTGCAGAAAGTATAAGAAGTTCGAATTCAACGGCAACATCAGTACTATCAACCATCTTGACAAGTTTGAAACAATCAAAAGTTGAAGATTTACAACTTGAACTATTCAAAGATGTTTTCGATAAATCTTTCCCATATTCACCCAATGCAAAGAATTGGTCTCAAAGATTTGAATTTTATTCAATTTTACATCAACTAAATCCACAGTGGATTAAAGCTCGTACTTTAACACTTTCTTTAGAATATCAACTAGCATCTGGTGAATCAATAACCACAAAACAATTTGTCAAATATATTGAACAACTATCAAGATCCACCTATTTAAATCCATCCAAACCATTGAACAAAGATGAACTTCAAGATTTCTATAATCAAAAGATTAATAACTTGACTAAATTGCTCAAACTAATACAGATCAACAATCCAACAATCTTATCAAACGATGAGATCATCTTGAATATTCTAAGACTTCCAACTCAACAACATCTATACGAACAAATCCCATCGGATTACTCTTTAATCTATTTGAAATATTTCAACAATCTATTAGAGTTTTTCTATGATCCTTATCATGGAATTAAATCTAAACCATCTTTTCAAATTGTTGAATTTGTTCTATTGACTTATCTAAAGGCTAATGACGTTGAAAATTTTTATCAATATTGGGAATCTCTAAGTGGTTATTCCATAGATGATAATGTTGCCATTTTAGACCAAAGACCATGGGATTTATTGTTTGAACTATTAGTTAAGAATTATAAAGAAAATTTAGTGGAAAGATTAGTTCATGAACAATTACCAATTTATATGAGATTAGGTTATGAATTAACTCCAGAGGTTAAAGACCATGTTAATTCTTTATTAAACAAATTTGATGAATCTGGGAATGCATTACAAGAACTACGTCAATATTTCACAAAATGATATGAAATCATTCTCTGTTTAAATTACTACTTAAATAATCGACAAATAACACAACTATTCTATCAACGTCCAAACTTCTAACTCTATTCAACGTTACAAAAGTTCTTCTTATTCTTTGTAGTTTAGCAATACTTATACCATTTGTTGGTAAATCTAAGAATAAATCCTCTTGAATCATGATTCTTGATGTGTTTAAATCTGAATTTTCAATGATCTTGTTAATAACACCTTGGGTTAATTTATCCAATTCTTGTAAATAGTTCATCTTAGTGGCAGGCTTTAACATCGTTGCTGCATTGGCCTGTGGTGGTTTAGAATGTACCAATACGTTCCAAATATCATCAAATGGTATTGAAGCATCATCATATGCTATTGGTATTAATGGAGAATCCCATCTTGATGAACCATCTGGTTCTTCATATCTCATGCTTAGTTGATTTAAAAGTTCTTTATCCCATCTATCCTCCTCTGATCTTTTTCCATTCCATTCGAGACATGTGCTCATTGGTGCCATAACATGAATAACACAACATGAAGTTGATAAAGATTTAGCTTCACAGTGTAATTGATACCTAAATCCTTTGATATAAGCTGGAGAATCCAATATAACAATGTTTGACCGTGAAATATCTCTCTTGACAGCGGACATTTGTAATCCTCGAAGTGCCTTTTCCGTTAAAGATTCACGATATTCTTCTTTAGAAATTCCTAATGATTCATCACTATGTAGTATAACTTTTAAATTTGATCCTGTATCATTTGGTGCTAGTTGTGAGATTTTCAATTCCAGTTTCTCTTTGAGCTCCTTGGCTCTTGTGGATTTCCCACAACTTGGAAGACCTGAAAATATAACGAGGGGCATTATTCTCTGGATTCAGTAGATTGAAGTTAAAAGTCTGATATCATTTAATACCCAATGTCTAAATTTTTTTAAGAGGTGAAAAAAAAATTATCCCGGAGACTAAAAAAAAAATTATAACCTCATCGCATCACCACTTTATAATATCACTATTGATTCAAGACATAAAGGGAGTTAACAATGAGCATACCGAAGAAAGCACTAGACATATCAAAGTTCGTTCCGAGACTCGAGTTCCCTGATTATAACGTCAAACTGTCAGATTTCAAAGGACACCATCAAAAGGCATTAAAAAAGATTAAAAATCTATCACCACAACTTGATCTTATATTTGAGTTGAGAGATGCAAGAGCACCCATATCATCTAGAAATCTACTGCTTGATCAGTTCCTTGCACCAAATAAACAAAGAATCATACTTTACTCTAAGAAGGATTTAAGTTCCATTGATACTAAACTTTTAACCAAATGGCATAATTCAAACAAGGAAAAATTTATGTTTATTGATTGTCGATCCAAAAGAGATTCAATAACGTTATTACAACTTTCTAAACAGATATATTTGGATATGAAACCGATGCCACCACCTTTGGGGTTAAGAATGATGGTTGTAGGTATGCCTAATGTTGGGAAGAGTACTTTGGTTAATACTTTAAGAAAAGAAGGATTACAATCAATTCAAGGGAAAAGGAAAAAAGTTGCTCAAACAGGTGGACAACCAGGTGTTACAAGAGAAACAAGTTCAATTATTAAAATAATGCAAAATCCAGATATTTTATTATATGATACACCTGGAATTTTTTTACCAAAAGTTGATTCATCTAAAACTATGATAATAATGGCATTAATAGGTGCAGTTAAATCAAATGTAGTTGATCCAGTTATTCAAGCAGATTATTTGTTATATCTAATAAACTTACAAAATTGGAGATTATATTACAAATTTCAAAATTATCCAACAAATAACATTAACCTATTGTTAAAAAACGTTTCAAAGCAAATTGGTAAATATAGTAAAAAAACTGGAGAATATGATGAAATGGGTAGTGCTATTCATTTTATTGATCTTTTCAAACAAGGTAAGATGAAAAATTTAAGTTATGAATTAGAATTGGTAATGGAAGATGAAAACTATGATTTTAAAGAGGCAATTTCCAAAGAAAGAGAAAGATTATTATCAATGGATAATTCATTGAATAGAGATCCATTAAAGAAATCCTTGGGTTATAAGGCAAATGTGGTTATCAATTCAAATAAACTGTTTAAAACTTTGTAAATATATATAACCATATTACGAGTTATGATATAAAATATGCACGTGTTAACAGTAGTCAAAAGTTTTGTGTCAAATTCAACAAAGTATTTAAATTTTGTCTTCTTCCCGTAGATGCCGTACCGTATATACAAAAATAACTATCAGTAATCTAAGCGCGCGTGCGTCTGAAAAGGATAAGGGGAATCTCTCGCAACTACAAAACTTATCACAAAGCGTTATTAAAGAGCTTGTAGAGAGGCCCTACTGGTCTTTAAATCTTCAGTGCTTGCTGTGCTCTGTGTTACTAGCTCCTAATCCCTGATCCAAACTCCGCCTAAAACAATAACCATTTAAACAATCAAAAAGAACAAAAAAATGCGCGGGCCCCTCGCCGCCCCACCAACTGCCCCTCGAAAGCGCGTTGATTAAATCTCTAGCCGACGTCCCGCTTTTACGTAATCGCGCAAGCAATTTAAAGTGTTGAAGATAATTTGTCTTTAATTGTTTTTTAACCTGGGTTTTGCAGCAAAACGCGAATGAAGAAAAAAATCAGATCTAAAAACCTTTTTGAAATTGGTAAAAACCTTACGAAATCCTCGGCGTTTATTGGCTACAGTTTCGAAAAAACACAAGACAAAAACCAACTTGCTGCAACCGAAAGATAAAAAAAAAAAAAACACACACACACACACACCGAAAAGTCCCTTTTTAAAAAATTTGATAATGGGACGATTTATAATAGTTATCTTGAATAATCAATCGGATATTGGAACAAACTTTGATATACAAGTGCTATAATAATAAGTTTACAAATTGACAATTTAATCCAAGTCGAATGGTTTCAAAATCTCATTTGGTTAATCAATTTGTAAAATATATAATTTTAAAAAGGCTCAATTGCAAAAAAAAATAGCCAGTTAAATTTTTTAAAATATCTCTTAAGTCCCGAACGACATTAAATAACATATAGAAATTTTATGAAACTTCCTCGTAGAAAAGGGAAGAATTTTTTCTTATTTTTATATATATATATATATAAATGAATATCTCATTTCAAGTTTGACAGCTTTTGATTGTTGTTTACTCCACAAACAAACGTTTATTCTATATTCAATCTCTTGAAAACTTCATATGTCTTTAATATAGTAACTATTTTTCAAAAATGGAATCAAGTATGTTATACCTTCCCGATGGTAATCAATATCTCATCATCATCCCATCCCACTAAATGCTGCGGAATAGTTTATACTAACAAAATTATGCAAATAGAACATCCTTTCAATCTATCTCAGTATAATCGTTTGAATTCCTCCAATCAATCAAGTGGTACCATAACCATTAAAACATCCAAACAATGGGTATTACCACCACGTCCAAGACCTGGTAGGAAACCAAATTCATGTACCAAGAGCTCTGAGAAGTGTGAAAGGGAGAATAAAGAGTCCATCAATAAAGACGTGACATCCAAGACACTTGCATTGTCATCAACATCAAGTCCTCAACTTTTACCAATTGCACCACAAGTACAATCACAACAGGGACAAGAAATACCTCTTGTTGTGAAGAAAGAGAAAAAAACTTATAAGAAGAAGAATAAGGACAAGACTAGCATCACCTCTGCAGCTTTGAAATCTGTCAAAGATGAGAACAAGATGCTGAAATTAGAACTATCAAAACTAGTGACTGATTTGAAACAACTCCAACAGCAGAATCAGCAGCAACAGCAACAGCAACAACAACAAGAGAGTCAACCAGAGAAGAAGAAAAGAAATCATCTTCAAATGGAACGTGAGGATTCCATATCTTCAACATTCACCTCACCTATCCCATCTTCGGAAGGTTTATATCGTCAATACACCAATGAGAGTTATGAAGAAGACGACTTATCATCTAACTATTCTCATTCTTCAAGTCAAGTACCTTCCTTAATCTCTTCAACGTCTTCATTACAATCCTCATTGTTGAGTAGTATCAAAGAGGAGAATATCATTACGAATAACGTTTTAAAAATTGATGAATTTTTAACAACTTCATACTTTGATGAAAATTTATCAACTGTTCAACCTATTAAAAGTTCAACAGGTTCTATATTAAAGGAGAAACCTATTCAACAACAACAACCAATCATATCATTACCAAAGGATGATTCAAACGATTTTGAATTTAAATTTTTAAAGGATAATGTTAAAGATGTTAGTACATCTTTATTTGATTCTATGAGTAATGAAAATATAGATGATGTATTTATGACTGATGATTGGCAATGGAATTAGTCTTTATATTTTATTCGTGTTATTTGTTTTATGAAGTATGAAATAGTTTTATGTCTATATGTTTTAACGTGTTATGTTTAATTTTATTCCCAAGTTGTAGATATACTACAAGATAATGTACAATAACATATACTTAACTCCTAAACAAAAACCTTATAAATAAACGATGATCTAAAAAGATCAGCAGCATTTTAATATCTTATACCCATGTAAATCGTGCACTATAATTTTAAATTCAAGAATCTCCATCCAAGATTACATTTTCATCAAATTCATTAGTAAATCTCTTATCCTTATCTCCATCATTGCGATTTGGTGTATTGTTAAATTCACTATTGTTAGAATTCAAGGATGAATCTGAAGATCTTCTTGATGAATCATCATTAGAACCTAGTATCACTTGAGTGTCTAAAATTTCATCGTTGTTTAAAGCCTTGATGTTATTTGCAAAAAACTGTTTGTTTTCATAGGTTAAGAATTTTGACATGTTTTAATAGTCTTGTTGAGACTAAAGAGAATTGAATAATTTATTTCAAGAAACTGGAATAACTTTTGATACTTATATAAATCTACAAAGCAAACATGATTATAAATTATCAATACATTCTCTTTCCATTCCTTGTAAATTTTTTTTGCTTTGTTGTAATTCAAAAAAAAAGCATGAGCACAAAGAACTGACACATTTTATTGTATTAAAACATATTTACATTTTATTGTAAATCTTTAGTCTGTCATTAATCAGGCCATTGGACAGAACAATATACACAAATGTTTATGCTAAATTGCGCCATTTAGAAATATTGTCCAATTGATTATGTAAGTAATTACATAATAAACCACCCTCAACTTCCGAGCAAAAGTCATGTGATGTAGACTTTTGAAAAACGGACCTTTTTTGAGCGAAACGAACGCGTATTTTAGTTTGGGATTATAATAAAGATGTATTACGTGTAGATGAAACTGATGATGGGTTATAACCAGGTAATTCTTATAAATCATGGATTTCGTACCACTTGATACTCAACGTTTCAATGATGATAACACAAATTCAAATATAGATTCTGTTTTAGGACTTGAATTAAACGTTGATTCAAATGATCAAATAAATTCAGAAATTTTAAAACCTGCTAGAAAGAGAATTGTTAATTTAAATGAAAATCATCTATTATCAGTACGTGGATTGAAATATATTAGAACAAATGCTCATAAAAGGCTTAGATCAAAATTAAACCATAAAGATGAATATAAAAATTTAACAAATTTGTTATCATATTATCAAATTTGGGGTCATAATTTATTTCCTAGAGCTAATTTTGAAGATTTTTTGAAAATAACTGCAAGAGTTGGTAGTACAAGTAAAAGGGTTAAATTACAAAGACAAGAGTGGATTCATGATGATATTAAAAAGGAAGAATTAGAAAGAGATGGATTATTGTATTCTAATGCTTTGGATAATAATGAGATTAACAAAGATAACAATAAGGACAACACATTTCAAAACTCTAGTTTATTTGTAGCAGATGATGAATTCAATGCTGATGAAGATGATCTATACACTGTGCCGAAGAAGAAATCTACTCGAACCATGCTATCTAATGATGAACAAGATGCCAACAATAGTACTGAATATCATATTGATGATGATAGAGTCACCACCACCACCACCAGGGCAACTACTGCATCAGGAGATTCCCAATCTGGTAATCTCGCGGATTTTCCAAACAGTTCGGATTTGCATCTAAATAGGGCAATTTCAAATCCACAACTTGAAGAAGAGCCATATGATAGAAATATAGCAAAGCAACAGCTTTTTAACGAAGATTTTCAATTTGACCTTAATAGTAACGATTTAGATGATGAGTATGCTTATGCTGTTGAGATGGAAGCAATGAGAGGAATAGATTAAATAATAGATCAAACAACATCTTTATTCGTCTGTACTTTCTCTCTGTTGTTTATCGATTATGTAACTAATCCAAAAGAGAAGAAGATCAATTTCTTTGTTCGTTTGCCAAAGTCACGTGCTATTTGATGATAAACATGAATATTTAAAAGAAAAAAGAAATTTTTCAAGCTATTATCAACACACGAAAACCCACAGTTTTTTTTAAGTCTCATCTATCCACAGTTCTTTCATATATTGCTTTCGGGTGAGATTTTAGTCAAGAAATAGAAGCCTATTTCCCCTAAAATGCTTTATAGCGATTAGCCTTGCGCTTCCCCCTTACAACTCACAATTTTTTTAGGGAAATAGATCGGAGCATTTTGATCGTTTCCATAGTCTATATTTTAAATGCAAACCGACAGGTAATTTATTGGAAAAGGGTATAACTGCCTGTGTTAAGTACCCAAAATGAAAAATAATCGGAATGGTGAAATATAAACTGTGGTTAAGTGTGCAAAGAAAAAAAAAAAAAAAGTGATTAAAGGCCAAAAGAAGGTGCTTATGTTTAAGTGTGTCAGAGATGTTATTTATAAAATGTTTTATCTTCTATTTTCATAACTTGTTCTTTTATACATCAATGATGTTAGATCATAAGAGAACATAATAGACATAATTTCCATAATAGACATACATTTCATAATAGACATATTTTTAATACATTTCCATCATATATAATTAATCAGCATCAATGACTCAAGTTGAAGTCACTAGAAAAAATTTAAAAGATTTAAAAGAATCAATAACTGATAACAATCTTAAGAGAAAATTAGATGAAGCTATAGATGCTAATCCAAATAAAAAAGTCTTTTTAGAAGATAGAACTTTAAGTATTTCATCAACTGATTCTGAAGAATTAGATAGTAAATTAGATAATCAACCATCAGATTCAAATTCTGATGAAGAAGAAGAAGAAGATGATGATGATTCCGTTATAGTTAAAAGACGTAAAATTGTTAAACAACCAAAATCGGTTCCAATTTCAAGAATTCAATCAGAGTTAAATTTAACTGAAAAGAATTTAATATTACCTGATGAACCAACTTTACAAACAGCTGTTGTTATTAAATCATTTGAAGAACCTTTTATAGTGGATAAATCATATCCAATACCTGATGAATTGAAAGAATATGAAATATTAGTTGAAAATAAATTTATTGGATTAAATCCAATTGATTGGAAAGGTAAAAAATATAGATTTGGTATATATTCATTCCCATGGATTCAAGGTCGTGAATCTTCTGGAATTGTTTTCAAAAAAGGTCCTAAAGTTGATGATAGTTTCCAAATTGGTGATGAAGTTTTCATTGCTTCAACTTCTTATAGAGATTTAAGATCTTCAACTTTTCAACAATTTACAGTATTTGATTCAAGATTAGTTTGGAAATTACCTAAAAATTTAACTTTAAAAGAAGGTTCTGCAATTGGTGTTGGATTAGTTACAGCTGGTAGTGTTTTAGAAGAGTTAAAAGTTAACCTTTTCGGTAATGAAGATGAATCTGAATTTTTACCAAAAGAATCTCGTAAAAGTTTATTAGTATGGGGTGGTTCAAGTGGTGTTGGTTCATATGTTATTCAACTGGCAAAAGTTGCAGGTTTTAACAAAATCATTGCAGTTGCATCTGAAAAGCACGTTAATTTTTTAAAAAGTATAGGTGCAACTCATGTAATTGATAGATTTAAATCTAAAGATGAAATATCAAAACAACTATTAGATATAGTTAAAGATGAAAAAGAAGGTTTACAAATTGGTATTGATGTTGTTGGTAAAGAAACAACAAATATTGTAATTGAACTTTTGAATTTGAAAAGACAAAACTCTTCACCAAAGACATTTGTTGGTGTTGTTTCTAAACCATCAAAGGATCTCTCTAAAGATTTATTGAAAAATATTGATATTAAAGAAGTGTTGATTAAAAAATTTCATGAAAATTTGGAACATGGTGCTAATTTAGTCAAGACAACTTTTAAACTATTAGAATCTGGTGAATTGAAATCTCAAAAAAATTTGAAAATCTATAAAGGTTATGAAGGTGTTGATGAAGGGTTGAAAGAGTTGGAAAAGTACGGTGCTAGTAATGAAAAATACATCGTTGAGTTATAATAGTTGATCTTTAATTCATTCATTCATTCATTCATTCATTCATTCATTCAATTCTTTAACAAGGTTCTTAAAGGAGCCAAGCACTTTATATACACGGATTCTCTTTTGGTTACTACAGGATAATAGAGGACTTTCAGTCTGACTTTCAGTCACACACAAGGATACATTTGTAGTTGTCAAAATAAATGTAATTACACATTGTTTCGAAGACCTTTATTCATTTTTCCATTTAGTCCTATCTCGTAATCAATTATGTAATAAATCATTCTAAACTACCACATTGGGTAATTACCATATTTAGTCAAGTTTTCATTTTCCCACGTGTGACAAGTGCCTAAAATTTCATTTTAGATTAATACTCATGATAGTTGATTTAATTAAAACCTTTTATTAACCATAGAGATCTCTTGTTTAGTCTACTTGATCTCATTTAATCATACACAAACAAACACATATATAATGTCTTCAGCACCGTTACTACAATCAACTCCTGGTATGTATCAATACTTGATCTTCAGAATTGGCCTTTTGATCATAAAACTAACAATTATATTACAAAAGGTAAAAGAATAGCATTGCCTACAAGAGTCGAACCAAAAGTGTTCTTTGCCAATGAACGTACTTTCTTATCATGGTTAAATTTCACAGTGATACTGGGGGGTCTAGGTGTTGGTTTATTAAACTTTGGTGATAAAGTTGGTAGAATTAGTGCTGGTTTATTTACTTTGGTTGCAATGGCCACAATGGTCTATGCCTTAATAACGTATCATTGGAGAGCTGTTGCTATAAGAAAAAGAGGCTCAGGTCCATATGATGATAGATTTGGTCCAACTATGTTATGTTTCTTTTTATTGATTGCTGTGGTTGTTAATTTCATATTAAGAATAAGAGCTTAGTGTTCATTACTGCATTATATCAATATCTGTTTCTTCTAAGGGAAGTTTTTTATATTTTCCCTTGTCCATATGATTGGTCAATTAACTACAACTACTATTACCATTACTACGCACCTAATTTTTTCATTGACAAGAGTGTATATATTCGCCAAATTCTACATCAGTTAACATTTTTCCCCCGATATAATGATAGTCACAAGATCAGTACATCAGAGATCTTGTACAACATCTGTCTTTCATTTGTGTTACTGTAGCCCTTATCTTGTGGATAAGACATAGTAGTTTTTGACAGGGTCTTTTTGATAGTGGGTCCCAACCTCTGCTAAAAAAAAAAAAAAAACACCACTATCAAAAGAACCCTCGGATCACATATCTTTAATTTCCTCGAGAATTATTTAATACCGAAAAAGAAGCAAGTAGACAAGAGCCCGGTGTTACGAAATAATTTGAAAGCTTTTTACAAACATCTTAAACTGGATGGATTTGAATAATGGATCCTAGAGTTCGTCAATTGTACAAGAACTTGCTTTTCATAGGAAGAGATTATCCGTATGTACTGTTTAAAGTGTGCAAAAGTACACGTTGTAAAAGAAAAGATGATAGAACACTAACACATATGAAAAGACAAGGCTATATCTATTTCAGAGATAAGTTGAAAGCTGGGTTTCAAAAAAACAGATCGATTGAAGATGAGCAAGTGATGGAAAAAGCCTTGGAAAAAGGTGAATATATCTATAAGGAAATCGAAGCTTTGATATTTTTGACCAAGTATAGGGAGATGAAGAGAAGGTATTATGATTAAGCATTAGTACGAGTAGTAATATTAAAAGCAAACAGATTAACAGAATGTCAATTCTTTTCCTTGTCTCATGGTTTAGATATATCAAACAGGAAATTCTTAAAGAGATAATTTTAATTGATTTCATTAATTTTTAGGTACACTTACAATCAGTTTGCCATGTTAAAAGCAGCTTCATACCACGTTTACATAAGTGCGTACCCTGTTAGAACTGCATAATGGAATTGGCTTTAAAGCCCAAATATTTGATATCTTAAGATGAAGTCGGCTGATATAATGTGACAAACCGACATCTAGTATCTTTACGCAGTGACGGGTATTATGGTTAACAGCATGATAGTCTTTAGATGATTTCATCAGAGGAAAGGAGACCTTAACCCCACAACGATTGAGAGAGAATGGTGAGATGTAGACCACCAATACCTTCAATATGAAAAATGAATAACTTATTCTCCATTTTACAAAAGATACAATTAATCAAAATAATTAATAAGACTACTTCTTACAACTTTAGATGAAATCATGTTCCTAAATCCTCCCAGTATAGTCAAATTATTTGTCATCACTAACATGGATACCACCTTGACTGAATTAAATCATCTTTCTTACTAAGAAAATTTTAATAAATTACTGTAGTTCTCCAGATTTCACTGTACAACAGGATTGACTAAATCTCCTAAAGCACCCAGGGCTCATCTCAATATAACTCTTCTCGAATTCAGATAAACTTCCCCTAAAGTATTTTCAACATCGGCTAACGAACACCTATTTTCCTTAAACTGTCTCTGAAAAACGCGATTATTGAATAGTCATCAAATTTCAAATTCTAATGGAGTCCTTCAAACACGGCTGATTACTTCGGAAATCGAATGAAGTTGTTATTGACATGTATGTTTTTTCAAGCTAATAACGCAATGGCTTGGTTAATAGATCAATTGAGAGCACTTTAACTCTCTTTCAAACTACACACACTTTCATGTTTGTCACTTTTTATTGTAGTTCTATGACTGACTGTAATTCGAACATTACAAAAAATCAACCTTATCAGGCTCACTAATCTCCTTGGAACTTTAATGTCTCGGTGTTTACTTACAATTTTTTTTATTTTATTTTGTCTTTTGTCCTTGAAAAGCGATGCGGGGCAAACATAGACCGATTCTCGTTCAGTGAAAAACTCCAGCCGTTTAACAAAAGCACAAGAGAATTTGTCCCAAATGGCAATATTTTGTAAGCGTAATCGGATTAACCTCTAGGCAGCGACAGGAGTAGAAGTGTCTCCAAGCTTGGTGTTTATCCAAGACACCTAATACCGAGAGAACGAATTACAAAGCTAGTTTAACATCAAGTTTAGAGATACAAAATGCTTCAATTGAGGCAAGGGTTATGTAAAAGAGGGAAGTAGGATTCATCAATAGCTCCCACTAGTAGTCCGGTGATTAATAAACCATTCGTATTTTTGAAAGTGTGAAAAGCAAAGGAGGGCGATGGAAAAAAGTGCACGGCCGTTTGCTTTTTTGACGCTAGCTGTCTGAATATTTTTTTTTTCCCCCTGCACTCTCTGCTTCTTTGCTGGATTCCGACAGTTTCTTAGCTTAAAAATTTCCTTCTGCTCACAGAATCTTACTTAGTTCTCTCAGTTTTACTTGAAACTTGAATTGTTAAATCATTGCAAATGGATTTAAGAACACTTTTTTTTTGTTGTGGTACTTCAATTTTTTTTTCTTGACGTGAGAAGGTAAACGAGGCCTAGAGAGCAGTTGAAGATCAGATTAATCTATCACTTAAATCTAATGTTAGTGGAAATAGCAAAACTAATTGAAACTTTGCCAATGATATATTTAATAATCCCTCAACAAATTGAACTACAAACAAGGTTACATGAATCAGAAGGATTCCGTCAAGGATTCCGTAACCTTTTCACCTTTAAAATATTTGCTCCTATAATTTAATTAGATTAATTAACTAGTGTAAAAAGCAAGAAGAAGCAAAAAAAGAAGCCAATTGTATCACCGATAAAAGGGATACTTGCATGTTAAAAATGTCTTCTCCACCATCTCGAACGTTTCTTTTAATTGGACAAGCCTTACAAATTATGTGCTTAACAAATAGCTTTATACAATTCGCTTTTTATTTTTTTTTCATTTGTCCGTCCGTACATTTATAATTTGGTTACGGGGCCCTACCAAAGTTATACTTTAGTCCAATCTCCCAAAGTCTATGGCCCTTTCGTAACGGTTCACAAATCCCCACACGTTGGAAGGAGTTAAGCTCAACCCATCAATAAGAGAATTCAAACATGATATCTATTATAGTTTTTCAAGGCCAAAAAAATGTATATAAGAACTACTTCCCATCCTTTTTCCTTAATTGACTATCTTTGATAATCTTTCAATTGAATTTCATTCTGCATAATTGCAATTCTATATCTTTTTACAAAATGTTTAGAGCTGCTACTACTACAAGAGTCTCTAATACTTTGAGATTATCTTTGGCCTTAAAAGGTGCAAGATTGTACTCTCACATCCCATTGAGTGTTCCAATTACTTTACCAAATGGTTTAACTTATGATCAACCAACTGGTTTATTCATTGATGGTAAATTTGTTGAATCAAGACAAAAAAAAACCTTTGAAGTTATTAATCCTTCAACTGAAGAAGAAATTTTAAAGATTTATGAAGCTCGTGAAGATGATGTTGAAATTGCCGTTGAAGCTGCTCAAAGAGCCTTTGATTCATCATGGTCAACTTCTGATCCAGAATTTAGAGGTCGTGTTTTATACAAATTAGCCGATTTAATCGATGAACATGCTGAAGTTTTAGCTGGTATTGAATCTTTGGATAATGGTAAATCATTATTTTGTTCAAGAGGTGATGTTGCATTAGTTGCTAAATATTTAAGATCATGTGCAGGTTGGGCTGATAAAGTTTATGGTAAAATTATTGAAACTGGTAATACTCATTTCAGTTATACTAGAAGAGAACCAGTTGGTGTTTGTGGTCAAATTATTCCATGGAATTTCCCATTATTAATGTGGTCATGGAAAATTGGTCCAGCTTTAGCCACTGGTAATACTGTTGTTTTAAAACCAGCTGAATCTACACCATTATCTGCTCTATACGTTTCCAAATTAGTTCAAGAAGCTGGTATTCCAGATGGTGTTGTTAACATTGTTCCAGGTTTTGGTAAAATTGTTGGTGAACAAATCTCTAGACATCAAAAGATTAAAAAAGTTGCATTTACTGGTTCTACTGCTACTGGTCGTCAAATTATGAAAGCTGCTGCTGAATCTAATTTGAAAAAAGTTACATTAGAATTAGGTGGTAAATCACCAAATATTGTTTTCAACGATGCTAATGTTGAAAAAACTGTTCAAAATTTGGTTGTTGGTATTTTTTATAACTCTGGTGAAGTTTGTTGTGCTGGTTCAAGAGTTTATGTTCAAGATGGTGTTTATGATGAAGTTTTAGCTGCATTTAAAAAAGCTGCTGAAGGTATTAAAGTTGGTGCACCATTTGAAGAAGGTGTTTTCCAAGGTGCTCAAACTTCTCAAGCTCAAATTGATAAAATTTTATCATATGTTAAAATTGGTGTTGAAGAAGGTGCTACTTTAGTCACTGGTGGTGAAAGATTAGATCAACCAGGTTATTTTGTTAAACCAACAATTTTCGCTGATGTTAAAGAAACCAATAGAATTGTTAAAGAAGAAATTTTTGGACCAGTTGTTACCATTTCTAAATTCTCCACTGTTGATGAAGCTGTTAAATTAGCTAATGATAGTAACTATGGTTTAGCTGCTGGTATTCATACCGAAGATATTAACAAAGCTATTGATGTTGCTCACAAGATTAAGGCTGGTACCCTATGGGTCAACACTTATAACGATTTCCATCAACAAGTTCCATTTGGTGGTTATGGTGAATCTGGTATTGGTAGAGAAATGGGTGCTGATGCTTTAGATAACTACACTCAAATTAAAGCTGTTAGAATTGCTATCAACCAAAAGAAAGCTTAAAAAAGATAAGATGAAAAAAAGATGTCAATTGTAACAGGATTACTTTTACCAACTTTTTTTCAATCAGCTCGATTTAGTGTTTTAATATTCCTTAACCATGTATAATAGATGAATTCATGATATGATATTTCAAAGAACCTCCAGTAAAAAGTAGAGAACATCGTAACCAAATTCAATCTAAAAGTTTCCATGGCAACTAAATACAAAATCCCTCTTTAAAATTAGTAACCATAGTAATTTATTCCAGTGCAACATGGTCGCGAACACACGCGAACTTGTTTTAAATCTTTTTTTTTTAACCTTAACACCGATCAGTTTCAAATTTCATTTTTTTTTTTTTTAATCTGTGACTGTCTTTTCTGCCGTTAGTGATATCATCCGAACACCTTTAACTGCTAAACTTGACTCTTTTCTTCGTTTTTTCATCCATCGTTTTTCAAAAAAATCCGAAAAAACAGTTAAGAGCAGTTGAAGCAAATTGGATTACATAATTCATGACATAACTATTAACATAACTCTCATACTGTGTGAAGGAAAAAAAAAAATTTGGTGAAAAGTTGAATAAAAAAGTTGGATATTAAACACTGTTCACCAATATAATAGGTTGATAGAAGAAAGAATATAGTACTATTACGCACAGGTTAACGACAAAATGGTATGTCATGAATCATCAACATGAAAGAAGAATTATGAGACATGTATAATTATATATACAACATATTTTGGAGTTAAGGAACTGAGGATTATCATAAAGGAGAGTTAAATCAGATTGAAGACGATTTAAATAACAACAAGTTTCATAGATATGAATATAATCGAAGAGCATAAGAACGTATTTATTTGGAGATTGAATAGTTAGCTTCACTTTAAGAAATGGTGGCAATAATAGAGAATAAAATCATATAAATTATGAACTATAACAACATCCATAACTCATATATCAATCTTAACTACAAGGTTTGAGTTTTTATCATAATACTCATTCAAAGAACTTATTGGACTGATTGATCTTGACTAGTTGATATATCATAATATTGGAAAGTTTACCCACAAATATTAACTTGAAATTAAACAGAAGCTCCCATTCCTCCCACTCCTCAAGAAGATATCTCTTTAATCTTTTGTTATTATATATATATTTCTTCTCATGTCCATGTCTTTTAATATTTGAATACTAACCATTAATATCATAGAGTGACGCTATTACCATCAGAACTAGAAAAGTTATCAACAACCCATTGTTAGCCAGATTACAATTCGTCATTGACGTTTTACATCCAAACAGAGCTAATGTTTCCAAAGATGAACTACGTGAAAAATTAGCTGCTGTCTACAAAGCTGACAAAGATGCTGTTTCAGTCTTTGGTTTCAGAACTCAATATGGTGGTGGTAAATCAACAGGTTTCGGTTTAGTTTATAATTCAGTTGCTGAAGCTAAAAAATTTGAACCAACTTATCGTTTAGTTAGATATGGTTTAGCTGAAAAAGTTGAAAAAGCTTCAAGACAACAACGTAAACAAAAGAAAAACAGAGGTTTAAAAGTTTTCGGTACTGGTAAAAGACTTGCTAAACGTACTGCTCGTCGTAATGCTGATTAGGTTTAAAAGATCAATTTTATATATTTCCAAAATCATAACAATTTTAAAACAATAATCAAACAAAAGTAGTAAACTCTAAGAACAAGCACTTTAACATCAGAATTAGTTGAACTTGTAATGCTAAAAAGGACCTTTCTTTAACAAGTTCTTGATCATTAATTATGATAATCTGATTACATAATCCATCTTTTTATAATTTCAATAAATATTTAGGACAAATGCTTTTTAATCAGACAAATTAATTAACCTTGAGACGTGTCATAAAATAGCTTTGTTGAACTTTTAAAAGGAATAATGTTTGGATTAGGGAAGCTTTTCTATAGTAAGTTTTCCATTTCAAGTAGAAGAATGTACAAGAACTAACAATTTAATAGCTATTTTACTATTGGTAAATGCTGTTGCAGTTTTAAGTGAAGATAGATTTTTAAAGAGAAGTAAGTAAAAATTGCTCAAATTAAATAACTTTATGATACTAATTTTGTCTAATATCATAAGTTGGTCTAGGACAAGATGCACAACAACCGTCATTTGGACAACAATCAGATATATCAACTAGATCAAGAGTAATAAATTTGATATCTGCTGTTCAAACACTTTTAAGAATTCCATTGATTGCCATAAATATACTGGTTATCGTATACGAGTTGATACTTGGTTAAACTTTAGTTGGACAGTGTATAAATTTTAAAATTTCAAGGCATATCATCTGTAGTTATCAATCAATTTTAATACAATTATAAATTCTACTTATGGTAATTTCTTTTATTTTATTATAGGAAAGAATGAGTAGAGATCATAGAGCTGTGACATAATGGCATATAACAAAAAGACTATAAAACATAAAACAATTACCCAAGCCATCAACCATTAAACAAGACAATAGATCATTTTATAAGAGAATTAATATCAATTAAATCATCAAATTTTTTAAAACCTTGAAAATTTTCATAATAGTTAACCAAACAATCATATATGAATAAATATTGTCTTAAATTTTGAACCATTGAAATTCTTTGATTTCTAAAACTATCAACTAGTTCAAATACCAAATCACCATTTGTATCTTTACAATCACCATCAATATCCATATTTATAATTGAATCTAAAGTACAAAAAGTTCCAGTACGTCCACAACCTGCAGAACAATGAACTAAACAATTATTTCTTCCATTACCTAAAATTTCCCTTTTAATAAAAATCGCTTTTAAAACATCATCCTGTTGTTCATTTAACATTATATCAAAATCTGACCAATTTAAAATTTGTAATTGTATAACTTTTTTAAACTCATGATTTTGCTCTAATAAAATCAATTGTCTAAGTATAATTGAATCAGTTATTGAAATTTCACTATTAATTTTGAAAAAATTATCATTCTCCCAATATGGGTAACATTTTTCAATCCCATTTTCAAATTGATTAGTCAATGATACTATTAGATCAATCTTATTATCTTTTATCAATTTGTTAAAATCTGTTAAAGTTTCAAATAATGGAGCTTGAGTCGCTATGTATTGATACTCTGTTAATTTGGGACAATTGATGAAATTTGCATTAATATAACTGTTAGATGCATATGGACCAGATGTTTGCTCATTATCAGTAGGTATATTGGAGTTGTTTAGTTGTGTTGTTGATGATGCAGTTGGAGTTGTTGATAGTTTGACTCTTGAATGTTCATAAGGAAAGATATCCTTATATCTATTTTTAAAACCTAGTTCAATACCACATCCAATTGAATTAGTTGATATCATATCATTTATACGTTTCTTCTCTTCAAGTTCTAAAAATCTAAATTTTTCAATAAGTGTTGTTGAAGATTCAGAATTTGTTGAAAATGAAGCAGATGAAGTTATTGTATTGGATAACCAATTGGGTATATTCTTATCAATTGAAATAGAATTGGATAATTTTGAAAGAAATTTAAATTCGTTCAACACTTTATAGTTTTCAAAATCATATGATTCTTCATTATGCCTTATTTTGAAAACAGGAGTTTTAGGAAGTTTTGGTAGTTGAAATCTTGAAAGATTTGGAGATATTGGTGAGGATGAAGAAGGATTTGAATATAAAGTTGAAGAATTTGGTCCTGGTGAAACAGCAGATGCAATGGATGATGTTGATAGATTCGCCAATGATAGGGATCTGTGATTAGAAGGTTGTTGTTGCTGCTGCTGCTGCTGCTGCTGCTGATGTTGGTTGAATGATTTAGCAGTGTAATGAGGATTAGGAGGTTGGAATTGATCAGGTGATACTGAAGAATCATTATCCATTGGGTGATCCGTTTGTAAACAATGATTAAAATCCTTTTTAAAAGATTGAAATCCATTTTTCAAAACGTATAAATCACCATCATAATCTTCAAAACTCATAAATTTGTTTAATGAACCATAAACTCCTAATGAAATCTCATTGTTAATAACTGGATTTTCATCATAAATAACAATCTTCTTCTTCTTCTTCTTTCCAATTTGTTCACCATTTTCATTAACATCTTCCTTTTTAAATAAAAATTCTTTTAACTTTAAATTTTCCAATAGTGTCAAGTTATTTAAACATTTTTGTAATGTAAAATTTGATCTTTTCAATAAAGTTGATGGTAAGTTAAAATTTATTGAATTTTGTAAATGAGATCTATTAAAATCTATAAATGGTCTAACATCAATTATTAATACATTAGAAGAATCTATTAATGAAGATGCATCTAAATTTGAAACCAATTGAACTGATGATGGAACTGGATATTTAGGAACATTTTTTTTAAAACTCATTAAACTACTATTACTATGATTATGATGATATACCCCATTGTTGGATCCATTTGGAGAAGAATTAACACTATTACCAAGTTCAGTTGAAGAAAGTATTGATGATGCTGAATTAAACCTTTTCAACTTTAAACTAGCTAGAGTGTCCACAGAATTTATCGATATGGAAGAATCCTTCTTTATATGATTTTTAAAATGTTGATGTGGTTGTTGTGAAAAAGATCCAAATCCTTGATCAAATAATGTAGCTTCACTATCAATCGTATCTCTTGAATCAACTTTGTTTAACGTTAGACTTTGAAAGGATTTTTCAAATGGGTTAGTGGTTGATAATATAGATTGCCCCGTTCTTAAATCAGGAGTATATGCTATGCTATTGATGTTGTTATTGTTCATATTCGTGGTTGTAATTATGGAGTTGTGATTTATAATAGGTTCTGACACCTCTTCAAAAGTCTCATCTATGGTATTTATCATAGCTTTAGATGAGTTGTTTGGAAATTGAAACGAATTTGCACCACCATTCGTCTTCATAAATCTAGTGGCAGAATTCCCATCACCAGTCTTGTGACTTTGAGATTTGAGCATGCTCTATTATAAATATATATAGATATATATATATCCGATCTAAAGATCCTGGACAGTATTCAACTTAAACACACGCGCACACACACACACACTCTCTCTCTTTCTCTTTCTTTGAGTTGCTGTTTATCCTTGACAAACCTTTCTTTGGTTTAATATAAAAACCTTCAACAAAGCTTATAAATTACTGAAACACTCAGAGCACACTTGTGTCCTTCCACTAAAAATAGAAAGGTCCACCAGAAAAAACCACAGATGAGCGATCACCGAAAACAGAAATAGTCCCCAAACAAAAAAAAAAAAAATAAAGAAGTGATACACGCGCTACTTCTTGGTTTGTGTTATTAACCTTTGATTAAGAAATGATCAAAGATGAATGAGAAAAGTCCTACGAGGATTAGATGTACAAAGGAAGAGAGCAAAGAAGAAAAAAGATCCACACTTGGTTCTTTTTTTTTTTTTTTTTGCTTTCTGATATATCACAATGTATATGATGTAGTTGTGTATGTCAAGTTTTCAAAAAAAAAAAAAAATTTTTTTTTTTCAACTCGACCCGCTGCAAGCTTCATCATCCTTATAAAGCTGATGTAGTTTCGTAAAATTACAAAAGGCCAACTAACGAAACGAGCATATTTCTTTACTATAGAACACCTGTTATTTTTGGTTAGATTTTATGTGCAAGAGGGTTGGCAAAAAGCGCTATGTAGTTACTGCCGGGAGGAAGTAGGTCATAGGTTTAAGAATTTAATTTTAACGCTGGTAAAAATTCGGTAAAGTTTTAAATTAGGGGGATAATAATCTTGCATAAGTTTTTAAGCTATTTAATGTATAGATCTTCAAACGGTTTTTATCTTAAATTAAACCTATGATATAATCATACGCCTTCCTGCATATCAATGCGTAGGTCTAGATTTTTTGTGACCCAACTATTTATGCCTTTTAAATTTCTTACCTCCGTCTAATTCACCCTAAAACTGCTTGGCTTCATGGGCTCAAAAGAATAAAGCTAGGCTTAAAAGGTAACTGAAGGATTGGGCTTAGAGTGCAAGCTATCCAATATGGATAAGATAACTCTCTGTACGTTGGTCTAACTCTACATATCTAATGACTCCAGTGAACAAGTCAACAAGTCGATAATGCTTAGGCATGCTTGTACTAAGAGAACGGTCATCACGGTTTAGACGTTCACTGTGAAGTTGTAATTTCTGTTCACTTCGTATTCACATTCTCTCAACTAGGTTCAGCTCTACAAATGGTTAGTGTGTCTTAATTAGCGATTGCAAATGTTGGCAACAATTAAATGAACACTCTGCAAATTGACTTTTCTGAAAGAGTTCTTTTCTTTCCATCAGTGCTTCGTTGGTGATATGTCAAAATGATATTCTGATAACCTTGTTTCTGTGTTTTTATCAATATCTTTTTATTTCTACAAAAAAGCTTGATTTTGTTGGTTAGTTATCTGAGATTATGAAGCCAGGAGTGAAATTCTATTTCTCAAATGGTACTAACAAAAATATTAGACGCGATACATAAAGACCAATGGTTAATGTTCTTGATACTAAAGATGGCTTCAAAACCAGTTCTAGAACTAAATTAGTTTTAAAATCCCAATTACTGCAGCTAAAACCCCTTATATACAAACCGATCTTTATTCAATATGCTCAATTGATAATATCTCAGTCTGAAGCTGGTTACTTATCGTCACCTATCAGTTTCAAGCCCAGGTCCCTCCAGGAAACCTTGAATACAAAAACTTTGAACGCAATTCTTTGGCTTATGGTACCAAACTCTTCCACACCTGGTCATTAAAAACCAGGTCAAGTTCTGCTGCTCTACAGACATATAAAATATTACATTATTGAGACAGGTGTATTATCACCGCTAGGCAAACCCAGACGATAAAAAAAAAGCTTGTTGATTTCAGTAACAAAAAAAAAAAAGATTAGTGAGAAAATTTATGTACTTTTAGCACCAAGCACCGCTCGGTGGGAAGCTTTTTTAAACCTTAAATTAGGAGTCGAGCTTTTACATACTATAGTATGAAAAGTGCTTTGTTTTTATCTGAGTCGAAGAAAAGTATCCCTACCGTGTTACTCAGAATCCATGTCTTCCCCTACATAACAGTAGCAATTGACATAATAATCGTGGGCAATATAAAGATTACGCGCTATTTGCCCATTAGAGATTCTTATTATGTCGATCTCTAGGTCACTTTAATATTATTTAAACTCTATATGCGAAAAAAAAACAGTTACTGTTTATTCTAACTAATAAAATAAATATGCGCCATGAGACAGAAAGTAAATGTAATTTATATGCATATTTGGAATTTGAAACCTCGAAACTTTGAGCATTTCGTGTATTCGATATGGTAATTATGGAGCATACATTACATTTTTTTCTCGATGGATAAAATAAGAGCCATGCAGAAGATCAGTACTATATATGAATTTACACCAAATTGCAAATGTGGAGAGGTATGGGGTACTAAAGACTAACAAAGTAAGCCAGTTGAAATTTAGTTTATATTGGTGGTGATACATTAAGGATAACCCTAAAAAGAACAATAAGATAATTAAATGGTATAATAGATTCTTGCTTATAAAATAAAAGCTCCACTTATCTCTGTTGAGGAGATAAACCTTAATTTTGTAAATCCATGGCTCACATCGAACTAACAAATAAGGACCAGTTGATGGTGTTTCTAATAATATAAGAGAAGGATTCAGCCATCGGATGTGGAACTTGATGACTATGACGTATTATTGTTTAAAAAGCTCAAAAGTTTATCATAAGATTGTAGTTGAAAGAACCAATTAGTAGTAGATTTTCGAAATATACTGTAAAAGTTCCTTTGTCTCTCTATCAACGTGGCCAGGTCAACTTTGCTCTATAGAACTGTAGTTCTCTCTTAGATTGGTATTGAGATCTAGAATTGAATCTCGCTGCATAAGGGTTGACTACTAGTGAATACCCACGTTAAATATATGATATCATCTTGTTTTAAATAGATTGGCAGTCATTTTTTTACGTATTTTGAAGCTTCAAGAGCAAACCTTTGGTCTTTTGAGAAATTTAAAAGTGAAAACTGTAGCATGCGTGAATTGTTTGCAGAACTGGTGACTTAAAGTTGTATCTAGTGAGTTGTAAGAGTTTGCCAAAAGACACTAGCGTTTACCAGCAACAACTTCTCATAATTATTAGTCCTTTCAATAATCGCAGATCTCGAAATTGATCGGCACTTATTACAGGAGAAAGCTAAAAATTAAAAGCTATACTTGAGCCTATTTGACGTCAAAATCAATTAGAAATCTCCCACTGCGAGATTTGAATCTCAAAGCTGCTTTCCCAAACTCTTGACTCAGTTAGATTCGGGCTGAAGATCAAAAGCTCATAAGACCAAGTAGCATAACAATCAGGCTCGTGAAACATGCATACAAAGAATTGGACATACTCTACATTTGGTAATAAATCAATAGCAGATGTTTCTCCTTGTATATTCATTTGGAAACAACGTGACTATGACTGGCTGATATTTGGAATCGTATAAAGGTTTTACAGCTTCTCGACAACCTTGACATATCTGTCGTCTATACCTGCTTGGGCTATAATCCTTACAGTAAATAGTGAAAGAATTAGATATATTGCGACAGGCTTGGTGTAGACTCCTTATTCTTTGTTCCTTCCAACTTCATCTGTCTCATATCTGTGTCTAGATCTGAAGCATAAAGCTTAACAGTTTCAATCGTCTAACCAAAACTAGGCAAAAGTTGGCTTTAACTTTTTATATCGTGTATTCGTTTTAGTGACTGTGAGTTATTAAAGTTTGAATGTTTTTGCACCCGGCAATTAACAATTCCTCCTCCCGGTTTACTGTAAAAGTTATAAAGCGGGCAGGTGCACGCAGCTTGGCGCACAAACTGGCACGCAAAAATGTTGGCATCGATACACTCAAGTTTAAAGCTAATTTTTTATGACAATTGTCACCATATGTAATTGCGATACAAAGGAAAGTTACAGTGTTGGAAAATTAACTAACGGAGTGAAAAAAGGGTTCATTGTTTAAACTGTAGAAGACCACTCATAATTTACCTGTTCAATATCTACTACAAAATCACATTAAAACTTGTTGGGCTTGTTGATTGAGATTAAGGTAAGTCGAATGTTATATACTAAATCTTATAAAATCTTGCACTACATCACTTTAATAGGGTACAGCTTACTTGTGCCCTCTATAATACTTTTATAATGAATTCTGAATAAGTAAATTTTTTAATCATTTGTGTCAATTTTATATCAAAATTTAAAAATTCATTGATATTTTAATTAGATCCTACAGCATGGACCAAAATACCATGGCTACAATAATTAGTACTAAATGGTGAAATTCGACCCCATCTGACCAAAAGTTAGAGCCTGTATATGGTACAGCTGGTTCCTAACTTGGAAAACTGCCATTCGAAGTTTAAATGAACAGCAACCTGGCTACGATATACATATTGGTAAGTTTTGTTTCTATCTATCTTCTAGAGAGTTTTGTGTTAACTCTGTAGACCTTCAAGATTCGTTGGTGAGAGATGTTACAATGAATTGAAGGACGAAATGATTGACAAGAATACATCGAGACCATCTTCTTGGACCACTTTAATATTTTGTATATTTTAAATCAACTTTAGAGCTGAAACTTTAGAGATTATTCAATATTCCAAATTCGGATCTTGTAAGATCACGTGACTAATCTCGTAATTGACGCCAAAATTCATTATTATTAACACGAAATTATTGAAATGATCTGTAATAACTGTAACAACCCATACAACTAAGCTTCCGTGCCAACAATAACGTCCACGATTCATCAGCTCTTCATGATAATATGGCCTCTGATAGCAACACCCTTCACAAAATCAAAAAGAAGTTTAAAACAAAGTACAATGTCAAAAATTGGGGAACACCTTCAGATGATATTATTAAATCAATTGAATCCTTCCTTACGATGAATAAAAATGAAACCTTAACTATCATATCAAACAAAAGAGCCGTTGGAACTGCCAATGTAGAGCTGACACAGTTCATAGAACAGTTTATGGGAAAGATTTCTAGGAAGGAGAGTGAGGATAATGGTCGTGGAGGTTCCGGGAGAGTAAGGAAAAATAATGACAATGTCGATGAGAGTGATGAAGAAGACGAAGGGTATGATGATGATATAGTGAGTACAAAGACCTTACATTTACCTGCAAATCTAGATAGGTATGATTTCGATTACGATTATCAGCTACGAAAGAACGAATTTTTAAACAATGTCTACTCCAACGATGTCAAATTTGTAAAAGGTCTACAAAGGTCAGTTGCGACAGAAAAACAGGAACTGAAAGATTGGCAGAGATATGTCAAGAACTTTAATAAACTGTATCAGGAGGAACTGTCGACACTTTTTGAAGAGAAAGAAATTTATGAAAAAGATGGATTATCATTTGAAATAACTTCGGATAAGTCAAGGGAATTAGAGAAAGTTAGGTCGGTAGAATTCTACTTGAAGGATCTTCTGAGTTCAAATAAAGAAAACGATGATGGTGATGACGACGGTGATGAGGAGTTATTGGATGCCATCAAAGAATTGGATGAACATTTAAGCAAGCTGAAATCACAAACTGATATATTCAACAAACTAGCTATCAAATTGGACGACATAAATGCAAAACTATAGTCAACTCTATACTATTCAGAAGTCTTGATCGTAGCTTGATTCTCGTATTTTCTTAAAATTTATACCATAATTTTTTTAACTACTGCGATAAGCAATTCTGACGACTATACTTAGCGTCTTCTTTCTCTCTTTCTCTTTCACTTTAATCCCAGTAACTTTATCTTCGTTGACCTGTTTCCCTACAAGATTCGAGTAAACGTCGTCCAAGTTTTGTGTGAACTCGCAACGATCCCGACTCTTTGACTTTATATAGCATACAAAGGTTCAGTAAATTATACATCATGTGACTTTCTAGTTGTTATCTGAGAAATGCCTTAATTTGGACTTGTTAAATATTAACTTATATCACCCGCTTTTCAATACGCGACCAAAAAATTATCGAGGCTAAAAACTTAAATAATGATTTAATTATTTAATCATTATATAAAGTCCACTTAAAAATCTATCCATCAAAAGGGAAAGGATATTATTGAACCCTGAAAATAGAGCATTGATGTGGCCATACACATATACACACCTATCGTGACAATATGCATATTTTCAAAGATTAAAATGCATGGATGGCAGTCACCTCGCAATGTTTCAGCTCCAGTTCACCAAAATTATGGTTACCGTTAGACTTAATAATACAAACATATTGGAATCCCAAGGCAGTATCTTACATGATCAAAACTATACAAGAACAAGCTTAATCCTGACACGGTCTCTAACCACTGCCTTATCATTTGAGTATCAGATAGAATATTAACTCTTAATTACTCATCAGCCTCTTGTTTCTTATAGTAAGAAGGTCTTAACTGTATCAAATAGTCTCTCGCTGTGTAAATCGTTGGAAAATTCTCCAGTACGAAGTGACCTTTCCGGCCTTTAATTATCCTGTGACTTGCTTTTATAAAGTCATCTGTTTCTTGAACGCCTCCGACATAGGTTACATTCGTCCTTTGAAATGCTTCAACTATATTACCATCAGCTGTATCGGCCATCTCCCCATACAGTGCACCCAAGGTTCCAGCAACATCTAAATCACTAGTAATTTTCCCGTTGAACAAAATTATTCCACCTAAAATACCTAATGCAATATTTAATATCTCTGAAGAATCGCGCTTCTCGTATGGTTCACTCATTTCTCTTCCTCCTTTATATATAGAATACGCCACTTCTGCTATATGAGAATATATCAACACAGACTCCAACACATGGTACATAAAGTCCGACCTATCGTATCCACGTCGCCTTTCTGCGCTCCGTACGAAAGCTTTAACATTCTCGTTCTCCACACGTGTCACGTCCTTTAAAATATTCGGATATAGTATATCACAATCCAAAGTAACCATGTTCTCACAAGTAACAGTAATCCCATATTCATCTAAAGTATCTGCTCTAGATTTTTCACTGAAACACAA
Source organism: Taiozyma peoriensis (assembly GCA_030574875.1). Taxonomy (NCBI): domain Eukaryota; kingdom Fungi; phylum Ascomycota; class Saccharomycetes; order Phaffomycetales; family Wickerhamomycetaceae; genus Taiozyma; species Taiozyma peoriensis. The sequence goes on from JAJMFM010000005.1 coordinate 295,780, forward strand.
TGCTAGTGGCGAAACTTTTGCATTTGCAAAATTTCCAAAATCCTCAGCTGCTAATGCAACCTTGTCATCTGGTATAGTTAAGTCTTTCAAGTGAATTGTGTATCCAGAACCGCCAGATTCGAGCTTTCCGAAAGACTTTAGTGTTCTTTGCACTTCAGCCAGATTGGGCTTTTTCCAAATTGGAGTTGCTTTCGAGTGTGCTGATGGATCAGTTAGACTAAGAGCAGCTATTTGAGTAAGTTTGTCCTTTTCAATGCACTCTCTGGTTATTGTAGAATCATTCTCCCCAGATGGAGGTTCCCCAAGAGAATCTTGGAAGTATTCAAAAACCTTTCCTTCAACAATCAGCCATTCGGCCCACTTCTTCATAATTGCATTATAATTACCTCCTATATATGCCTTGTAATACTTCTTGAAATTGTCATAATCATCTAAGATCTCATCCATCAAGTTCGCAGCGATCATCCCCTCCTTCATTGTATAGATTGCTGCGTTTTCAGTCGAATAAGGGGGACAGTTTTCTGATAAATCACCACACACTGTATCGAAGGAATCTTCAAAGAGCGTGCTGGGATCATCGTCATCAAAGTCATCATCCGTACTTGGATAAGGAATACATTGCAAAGAAGAAGAATCACTTTTATCAGATGAATCAATATTCACGTTGCTGGATAACGCCTCTTCGGCTTCTTTCTTGTCTTCAGAAGAGTGCTCGTTGGGCTCTTCATTACACTCTTCATCAAACTCTTCCGCTTCAGAGTGATCAGTGCTTTCGATAATCCTTCCACTATAGATTACTGGTAAATCAATGATGTTTTTGAATTCTTGTATCTTTTCACCATCTGTTGACTTTAGAATAATGACTCTGCCATCTTGAATATGAATAGATAACAAAGCTGTATCTATACTGACATCGTATTCCGTGGCT